>PVHX01005102.1:47717-116573 GCA_004024805.1 Geosciurus inauris | reverse complement strand
TTCTAGTTTCAGTCCATTATGGTCAGATAGAATGCAAGGTAGTATCTCTATTTTTTTGTATTTGCTAAGACTTGCTTTATGGCATAGCATATGATCTATTTTGGAGAAGGATCCATGAGCTGCTGAGAAAAACGTATATTTCCTTGTTGATGGATGGAATATTCTATATATATCAGTTAAGTCTAGACCATTGATTGTTTCCACTCTAAGTATTTACTACATATTTCTTGGTTGATTAATTTTATTTTCGCACTAAAGCAGAATATAGTACTCACATTTTAGCCAGGAGAGAAGCTTAATATGTGTTCTTTTAAGAATTGAGACTTGGTATTAATGTTTGTGTTGTTTGTACAGGGTTAGGTGTTAAGGGATGGAGACGGCCATGATGAAGTCTCAGTGACAGGTGGCCAGGCCAGAGTGAGAGAAAAACACAGCGGAGAGAAGTGAGGAAGGGAGCCTGCACTGTGCAAGGGGAAGGGAGTCTCCATACTCTGCTTTCAGGTCCAGCAGAGCAGCAGTTTTTATAAAAAATTAAAGATTTAATGCAACAGAATCTGTTTTTTTCTAAGTCATAGGCCTGCCATTTTGAAAAGTAGCCAAACTACTGGGAGCAGTATTTGGTCCTAATGCAAGAAATGATGACAGAGTGATGTGACAACAGATATGGTCACATTTCACATTTACTACTAGGCATAGTAGTAAATTTTCTAGGTATTAATGACCTTTGAAAGTTCTGACATTTTTTGCCAGTAGTTCTGAACCGGAGTGCCCATTGGTGTCCCGATGAGTTCTTAATTTCATTAATGTTTGGGTTTCACAAAATATCACCAAATATCAACTGATTAAATCTGAACCCCCAGGGAGAGGGGGGTATTCCAGTGTATTTCCCAAGATGAAAATTGTTTTGCATCCTTAACATTCATCTGAAAAGTCAATTGACTTATACAGTATATTAAATGCTAGTGAGGACGATGAATAGAATTTTGTGCAAATGCCTTTCAAAGATTAGATATTAGTTGTTAGTTGTATTATTAATCTCAAAATTTCCTGCCAGTATCAATATACCATAAACCATGAGATTAGCTCATAATCCAAAGAAAAGCACATTTTTAAAATCTACTTGAGCTTGGACTTTGGGTCATTAAAACTGAGCTCTTAGATATTTGAAAGCTCTTGCTCCTGTTTCTGTGTTTCTCAAGAGCTTTTTTTGGGTTTAACAAATCTAATCTACAGTTCTACTTTAAGACCAAGAGCTCTGTGGCTGTATTTATCAACCTTTGGCACTTTCTTCTTTCCTGACCTGGCGGGACCCCTCTCCCATCATCCCTGCATTCTCTTCCTCCCACCACTCTGGAAGAGAGGCCTCAGTGCAGCGGTTGTAACCTTTATGTGGCCACAGGTCAAGGGTGCTTGGCAGGAAGGAGAAATGGACAGTCAAGATGACACTCAAAGGGAGAGAAACTTTGATCATAACATTGGGGTCTGTGCTATAGCTTGAAAAGGAGCTTTTTTTTTTTTTTATTATTGAAAAGATGTGGGATTTGGGAGGAAAATGCAAATAGATGTTTTCAACCCCATAGTGAAAACAGGTGGCATCGCTGTGTGTACAAATGGGGAATTGTGGTCTCTTATGAACACAATTTAAAGAAAGGTAGCAAAACAACAGATAAAAATCTGTCCAGGAACCCACACCTAGAAAGAGAGGCTCCTTTCCGCAGTAAGGAGGCCCCTTTTGAAGGTCACAGTCATGTTCCGTTATGCTGAAAGAGAGCACAGATTACAAGAGAGATGAGAGCAGCAGGGCTCAGCCAGTGCCTCGGCCAGTGGGGCAAAGCGGCTCCTCTGGTGTGCTGGCAACCCAGCCTGGCACGGGCTGGGCTGGTGAAGGGCCTGCTGAGTACTGGATGGGGGTGATAGCCAGGAAAATGGCAGTCCCCTTAAGCCAATCTGCCGTGGACTGTACGGGGTTGGATCGTATCTCCCCCAGGGCCAAATCCACATGGAACCTCAGAATGTCACTTGTTTGGAAGTAGGATCTTTGCAGGTGTAATTAGTTCAATTGAATTCATAGTGGAGTAGGGTGACCTCAAATCCAGTGAATTGTGTCCTTAGAGAAAGAGAAAACAGAAACACAGAGATATGCATAAGGGGAAAGTGAGGGGAGACAGGCAGAGATTGGTGTGATGGAACTGCAAGCCAAGAAATGCCAAGAATTGCAAGCAACCACCAGGAGCTAGGAAGGGGAAGGAAAGATTCTTCCTTAGAGCTTTTAGAGGGGGTGTGGTATTGATGACACCTTGACTTTGGACTTCTAGCCTTCAGATCCATAAAAAAATAAAGTTCTATTGTTAAAGGACACCCAATTTGTGGTAGTTTGTTATGGCAGCTCTGGGAAACGAATACGTGTATCTGAGCAGTTGAGCAAGAAAAAGTGCTGCCCTTTGCCTACCTTGACATAGAGGTTGGTGGCATCATCTGGCAGTGTAGAGCTGTCTTCAAATACTGTAGCTGAGCTAATCCAAGCCATCTGGAATTCTCCAGGTCAAGGGGCAAACATTTTACAACTCTTTCCCAAATTGGGTATTGAGTTAGTCAGCTTTATATCACTATAATAAAGTATCTGAGATAATGAACTTATAGAGAGACTGTTAGTTTTGGCTCACAATTTTGGAGGCTGTAGTTCACAGTTGGTTGGCCCCTTTGCTTCTGGGCCTGCAGGTGGTCCATCACAGCAGGAGTGCATGGTGGAGCACTTTATTTATCCTATGGCCAGAAAGCAAGAGGGAGTGAGGAAAGGGCTGGCCTCCCAGGATTCCCTTCAAGGGAATGCCTTCAAAAGACAAAATCCTCTCATAGAGCTCCACTTCTTAAAGGCTCCATTGTGTCCTAATAGTGGCTATGGGCTGGGAACCAAACCTTTCACACATGGACCTTTCGGGGACCCTATCCAAACCACAGCAGGCATTGATTATTAAACCTTTCAAAGGAGAAATCAAAAAGATTTCCTGGGTCATTTATGTTTTTGGCCCCAGGGAATACTTAGCAATATCTGGAAACATTTTTGGTAGTCACAACTGGAGAGGGTGCTACTGGCATTGAGTAGGTAGAGACCATGAATGCTGCCACACCTTGGATAATGCCCAGAGCAGCCCTCATAATAAAGAATCATCCAAACTAAAATGCCAATAGCACCAAAGTTGAAGAACTAACAAAGAACCACAAAAACAAGGGCCTTAAATGATCAGTGGGTTATTTCTGCTGACTCTGTGGACTGGCTGGGTGGTTCTCTGTTGGTTTTGCTTGGCTCACCATGTTCATTTGTGCCATTGTGTTGATTTGAGGATTGGTTGGACTGGAAGGTCCAAAATGGCTTTAATGCCATGTCTGGCCATCAATGCTGCTGTTGGCTAGGCTATCCCAGTTCTCCCCATAAGCTCATCTCTTCCAGGAGCAGGGAGCTGGTTTCCTTACATGGCAGTCTTGGGCAGTGTTTTAATGTAATGGAGTTGCAGGGCCCGAGCCCACCCCAACACTAATCCCCCCAATAGTCTCTTGGCCAAAGTAAGCCACAGGGCCAGTCCAGATTGAAGAGGTAGGAAAACAGACTCCAGCTCTTGAAAAGTGGAAAGGCAGAGTCACATTGCAGCAAGGTGTAATCTACTACCTTTTCTATCAATGGAACATCTAGTTAATCTTTTAAATCACCTATCTATAAATGTCTTTGTCCTGCTTAAATAAAACAAAACACACACACACACACAAACAAAACAAAACAAAACAGAACAAAAACCCACCATCTGTGGCTACTCCTTGCCTGTAGAATAATTTTCTTCATTTTAGTCCATTTGTTTATTAAATGAGCATTAAGAGCACTTGATATGTTCCAGTCACGATGCCATATAAGGGAAGACAAAGTCTCCTATGATCTTACAGTGCAATGGAGGAAACGTAAAAAGATGTGGATGTTTACCAGGAGCACTGTCACCCGGGCACAAAGGTTTAAGCTGGTTTTGTTATACATGGTGATATTTGTGACCATATTTGGATAGTTTTTAGAAAGTAAAATCTGTGACTGTGGCAACATCTTGGCCTGCTCATTATTCTTCACATCTGAGTGAGCAGTCCGACCTCAAGTGCTTCAGGACATGGTGTTACCTTCCTGAAGCTGGTCTGGTTTGAGTTGGTTGTTAAGTGATTGTTGTCTGCGTCAAAGCCTTTTCTCAGAGGCTGGAAAAAGCCTCTTTCTATCTGTGGTCACTCAAGGAAACCTAAACCCTTTGCCAGACATTGGAACAGCACAAATGGTTAGCTGTGACTAAGACTGGGTGGGTGAGGATCAGTGATTTAGTTAAAGATGTCCTCATTCCTGGAAGAAAGGTCTTAAAACAAACATCCTCTAATGGTAGAATTGTCACCATCAACCTCGCTTACAAAGGACAGGATATTATTTCCCCCATTGAAAGAAGAATCTGAAGCCAAATTGTGTGGACAATTGTAAGTCCTAGATCTGCAAGATGCATCTTTCCTGGCAAGTTACTTACTTTTCTGTGCCTGAGTTCCTCATGTATACAATGGGGATATTAGGTTGTTGTAAAGATTAAATCAACCCAGGCAAAAAGTTCAGAAAACTTAATAAATAATATTATTTCATGTGCTTTAAACATGTTCTCTACACAGAAATATAATTTTGGAATGGATTAAAATAGGGCAGTTTGGAGATAAGAGAGGTAGCTTAGATTGGCATTTTTCCTCTCTGCTATTTTCTTCTTGGAGATAAAATGTAATTAACATTCTTGATCCAGGAATCATTGGGTAGAAATAAAGATGACTAAATCTCGCCATGTCTTGGCTAAGACAGCAATGTCTTTCATCCAAGTCTGGAAGGCATTTTGTGAACTTTGTGTTCTGTGAGCTTAAGTAGGTGTAACAAGTCTTAAGGATGACTGGTAGAACTTTCCAGTACCTGGGAGACCTCTGTGTTCTCAGCACAGGGCTGAGGAGATTCCCATGGCATTCTTCTTGAATGAATGAAGCAGGTGTGCATCAAGGCCATTGCTCACGCCATGCCCAGAGCCTTGCTTGAATAATTCTGAAAGTCTGACAAGAAACTCCCAGTTAGTCTCCAGAGTAATAGGTCTGTTCTGAGAATCTGCTGTCCATCATCACATTCCAGTTGTGATGTGACTTCAGTAGGTGAGTGTCTCAGAGAAGAGTGGTCATAGGCCAAGCCATGGAGCACTTGCTTACCTTTTCCTGGAGTTAGAAATTTGGTGACTGTTCCCATGATGGTGCTGATCCTTTGGAGGTGGTCTGAGGACAGATAACAGATTGATCCAAGAGCCCCTCCCAAGACCTTGGGACAACCAGGGAAGGTGCACTGATCTCTAGAGATGGGACACATGCTGCATGATTCTTGAAATGTCCCTTCATAGACCCATTCTGAAGATTGAGAGTCAACCTCCCCTTAGGAAAGTTCTTGGTCCTGCTTTATAAACAAAGTCACAGTTAGATGCTTCTGAAAACTGAAAAGATGTTTGACTTGTCCTGTATGTCCCCTTCTATAGCTCTAGCACCAAGCACAGCACTTGTCTCCTAATCTATATGAATTAACAGTGTATCTGGTGGTTTTGCTCTGTTCTTCAGAGCCTGAGGAAGGAGGCATTCCATGCATAGCCACCTGTACCTGAGCACATGTTTTGACTTACTATGGCTTCTTGGTGGTGGGCCTACCAGTTCAAGGGCATTGGGAAGACAGAATGATTTTAAAAGGCCTCCTACAGTAGTTGTAGGAGAAGGTCATTGTGTTGCTTGCTCTTGTTATCATTTGAGCTTCTGGTCATTCTGTGCTGCCCTTTTCTGTCCTTGTCACCCACCAATCTCTGGGCTGCTGCTCCAGTATGTGGAGGTTCTTCTTCCAGTTAGAGTGACTTCCTAGCCTCCCTAACCAACCTTGCTCAATGTGGGGCTGCATCCCCCAGGCACTGTGCAGCTTTCCCCTTTGCCTGCCAGTTGCTACTTCACCCACACTTGCCCAGTGGGCACCAGAGACGGTGGGGAGGCAGAGGCATGATGAGATGGTTGGATAAGAAGACAAAAAAAGGTCACAGCAGGCATTAAGGCCCTGACAACACAACGGCAGGCAAAGAAAAGCAATTAAATAGCAGTGAGTTTCCTGTAGACTGCAGGTCTCTGGGCCTGGTGCGTGTTTGGTTTGCCAGCTTTTGAGAGAGAAAAATTTTCTGCTCTGGTTTTGCTCATTCCCCTGCCTGTGCCTAGCAATTCACTTTTTTTTTAAAGCAAAACCGACTTTTGAGAGTCACAGAGTTGCCTGGGCTGGGGGTAGGGGTAGCTTGACAGGCAATGAATAGGGAACTCAGCTCAAATTGACAGTGAGTCAAATGACAGCTGGTATTTTTCTGAGAATTTAATAAAGAGACTTTTGCCCTTTGTAGGACATTTGGCATCACAGAGCTGGAAGTGACTCTAAGACCTTGCAGCTTGATTTTGGACCATCAGCATCAGCATCTTCTGGGAGCTTGTTAGAAAGACAGAAACCCATCTCCAACACCAGACCTAGCCAATTGGAAGTTTTGCTTTACTGAGATCCCTGGGGACTTAAGTGCATGATGAATTAATGAGAAGGCCTGCTGTAAGGGTTATCTTCCTCCTGGCCATATATGACACCTGGAGAACTCAAGAAAATACCATAACTAGATTCCTTTCCTTGAGAAATTCTGTTTTAGTTGGTCAAATCCAGTTGGTCTAATTCACTCTTTGGACTTTATAGGTCACCTAAGGCCCACAGAAATAATGAGACACACCCAAGGTAACACTCTGGTTAGGATCAAAACTAGGCTTAGAATCTAGGATTCCATTAGATGGTTCACAGCCTACGAGTGCCATCCTCCAAACAAAATCTACTAATGAACATGCTGGTCTGTAACTCAAAAGCACTGATCATAAGGACTTCCTTTTAAAATGAGGATTAGTTGAGGGCCTGTTATATGCCAGAGACTATTCTAGACCCTGCGGATACAGCAGTGAATGGGAGAGTCCCTCACCTCCTCAGATAGAGATAACACGAGAAGTCAGACTCTTAACAAACCAGCAGCTATGCAATAATGTCAGGTGACAAAGAATCAAGGAGGGTGAGGGAAGGAAAGAGTCTTAGGGAAGGAGGTCTCTCGGAAGGCATCCTCTGAACAGAAGGGGAAGGTGAGGAGGTTGTTACCTGGAGGGAGAATAATGTCAGAGGGAAGAACAAAGGTAGAGGCCAGAGGTGGGAGCATGCCAGGTCCCTGGGACCGAGTCCATGATGGGAAGGGGGAATGGAGGGTCAATGTGGCTCTGATCATGCATGACTTGGAGGTTACTTTGAGGTGGGACATGCTGGAGAGTTTCTAAACAAAGAAATGATATTTTCTGGTTTAGTTTTAAAGGACTGATTCAGTTGCCAGGCTTTGAATATTTACAGAGAACTCAGTACAGCTTTCCTCCTCCCGGCAAGCAGTCATTGCAGGAATTCAGGTGGTGGGTCCTGGACAAGGTGGCAGGAAGCAGCCAGGTCTGGCTATATCTGATAGGAGTTGCTGTTGGACTGGATGCAGGAAGGGAGTGAAAGATGGATTAAGCATTGTTGTTTTGCCTGAGCAGTTGGTAGAATGGAATGGTAGAGTTTTTGAGACCAGAAGGAGGTTGGGTTAGGTCAGGCAGAGGTTTGTTTGGAATATACTGGGCTTTTGATGAACTAGCAGTAATAGTCCTTCATAATTCTATGCTATCTGTCTTTTCTAAAGCATGCTGGGCCCTTGGGTGAGTGATACTTGTGAAATGGGGTCCTGGGACAACCCACTGTGGTCTAATGGTGCAGTCTCCTTCTGCACCCATAATGCTGGGCCTTAATTAGAACTGATTTATAATTTAATTTAGGATATTAAAATATTGTCACAATGGCTTGGAGATTTCTGGGACATTGTGCTAGCTAAGCTGGTGATCTGTTAGGCACTGAGAGTGACTTATTTCTAGTTGCTTTAAGTTCTCTTTTGATAAGGGGGGCCATTCTGTTAACTAAGCCTGGTGGTAGTAGTTATGCCCCAGGATTTTCTTTTCCTTTGTAAATTCACTTTGCTCATTTCTTGTTCAAAGTATCTGTGGTGGGTCTGCAATGCTCTCAGGGGCTAGGAAAGCTGTCAAAAATGAAGTACTTTTATGCACAAGGAACGCCAAGAAGCCACACCCCACATAGCCCGAAGAAAAGCTCTGATTCCCTGAGCTCAGTTTCTATAGCACAAGATCTAACATTCATTTAGCCCAGTGCTTCTTAGCTCTGGCTTCCCATTAGAATCATTGGGAAGCTTAAAAAACACAGATGTCAGTTTCACCCAGGATGCTGGTCAGTACGTCCAGAGATGACCTGTATATTGCCTTTCCTCACACAAACACAGCCTCCCTCATAAACTGCATCTACTACCAGAGCAGCACCTTTGCTAAAATTTTTTTTTTTTTTTTTTTAGTTGTAGATGGACACAATGTCTTTATTTTATTGGTTTGTATGTGGTGCTGAGGATCAAACCCAGGGCCTCACGCATGCGAGGCTACCGCTGAGCTACAATCTCAGCCCTTTGCTAAAATTGATGGACCTTACATTGATACTCCATTACTCAGAGTTCATAGTTTCCATCAGAGTTCACTCTTGATGTTGTCTATTCTGTGGATTTGAGCAATGTGTCATGACATATGTCTACCATGAAAATAATGAGCAGAGTAGTTTCATTGCCCTGAAACTCCTCTGGTACTGGTATTTTGGGGAGGGGGGTATTGGGAATTAGACCTAGGGACACTTAGCCACTGAGCCACATTCCCGGCTCTTTTTTTTTTTTTTTTTTGTATTTTATTTAGAGACAGGGTCTTGCTGAGTTGCTTAGGGCCTTGTTAAGTTGCTGAAGCTGGCTTTGAACTCATAATACTCCTACCTCAGCCTCCCAAGTTGCTGGGATTACAGGCATTTGCCACCATGCCCAGCTGGCACTGGTATTTTAAAAAAGCACTCCAAAAGTTTCTAACATTCAGCCAGGTTTGTGAGAACGACTGGTTTCATGCTTACTGTGTGCCAGCCCCTGCTTTAAGAACTTCATAGGAATTAACTCTCTTAATCCTTGTGTTGTCCCTCCTGGTGTAGGTACAGCTCTCCTCTAGAGCTGTTAAGTAGCTAGCTAGCTGTTAGTAGTCCAACGTCACACAGTATATGAGCTGGCATGTGATCCCAGGCTTGTTTGTTGCTAAGTCTGTCCCTTAACCACAACACCTTACTGATTTTGTGATCTGCTCAGAGTTGCACTTGGGCAAGAGGAAACGGAAATCTGTCCTGCAGTTTTGTCCCTCAGCCTTTCTCCATGCCTTCTGCTCAGAAGCTTCTCTCAATACACGACTCCTGTCCTTGGGGCCCTCTCGCCCTCCAGCTCTTCCTTCTGTCACTGCCATGCCAGCTCACTACCTTGCTGACCCCCACACATGACCGGCTCATTCGAGCTCTGAGCTCTGGTACATCTGCCCAGAATGCCCTCCCCTCTTTCCCATCAGGCCAAAGTTTAATCCCTACCCACTGGGTTCAAGTTCCATGTGCTGGCTGTGGTCCCTGGAGATCCAGGCCACTCTGACCTCTCCCCTTCTAACTACAAGAAGCAATTGCTGCCTCAACTATGCCTTTAGAGTTCAACTACACTAGGGTTTTCAAATCATGCTGTGTTCTCTGTTTAGTACCTGAAAGCCACTCCTCTCAGCAACATTGGCAGCTTGCCCAGGGAAGGAGCCAAGTCTTAGACCAATTTCAGTCCCATGGGGCATGCCAGGCATATAGAGCTGGACATATGGAGAATGGGATATTCCTGCTCAATCAGGGCCATAGGCCATATCAGATGTGGAGAGCAAGTGTGTTTCCTTCTCACTTGGTTCTGCATGTAGAACAGTGAGGACCTTACACGGTTGCCTTTCACCCCTCCCTGAATGTTTATTTGATCTGCTTTCCCAGTGAACTGGAGCCCAAGGTCCAAATCCCTCAGTATAGGTTGGAAAACCTTCCCCTTTCCAGGCTCTGCTACTTCTCCTGATTCACCTGGATTACCCTCAGTTTCCCTGTATGGCCCCAGTCTCTGCCTGTTGTTTTGGTATATTAAGAGCATCCTTTTTCACTGTATCAAGTGTCCTATTTAAACCGTAAATAGCTCTACCTGTCTGCCTATTTTCCCCTCATAATCCAAATAAAAACTGGTTGTTTCCTGTGAGGGCCTGGAGAGTTCCTACTTTCTTCCACCTGTAGGCTGCTCCTTCTGCCCCGAATGACCAGCTCCCTCCCCAACACTGGGCATAAGCCATCTTTGTGCCAAAATCATGCCATGTTTCCCAGGCCTGCTTCAGCTGCTAAGTTCCCCAGGAAACCTTCCCTCACTCTCTTGCCCTCTGCCCTGAGTCTCTATATTTGGCATGATTTTCAATGGCACTTAGCACACACTGTCCTATATTATACCTATTTGTATGGATATTTCATTTCCCACAGTAGATAGGAAGCTCCTGAGGAAAGGATCTAGGGACTAAGCATCTTTATCTTCTATACAGTGTTTAACACATTATCTTGTACATGGTAGATAGTTTCTATTATTTTTTTAAGCTAGGTGACTTAAGATAAGTCACATCTCTGGCCTCACGTTCAACATCTATATCTGTACCTGTTAGAGTCTAACCAGGAAGACAAAAACAAACACCCACCACCCACCACCCCAACACACACTTTCAAGCATTTAGTGCAGGGTTACGTAGTAGCCAAGCAAAGAACAGTGAGGTCATCCTGAGATGGACATCAACAGGAAGCCACCACTTTCTGGGATATAGAGACCAAGGGATGAATAAGACTAGCAAGTTCTGGGGCACAGATCATGAGCCAGAAGCTAGACTCCCAGTGGGCTGTTCTATGGAACCTGGAGCCACCACAGAGGTGCAGCCACATGTGGGAATGCTACCTGAAGCTGACTTCTCCCTTCTTTCTACCCTCCAATCTCCTGCCTCTCCTTTTCAAACATAATAGGAAGCTGGAGGCCTTGGGAGCCTGGGAGTAGCAGTCTCAAGGGGTCAGCTCTAGTGGTAGAGAGCAGAATAGTGAAGGGTGGGAGAAAAACAGGTCTAGGCACAGCTCAGAGGTCCCTTTTAGGTGGGTTGGATAAATTACTGGATCAATTGGTAAATGCATAAGGAATCTCATTCATTTTGAAAGATATCTAACAGATTGTAGAAAATATGATCAAGAAACTCTGTGTTTCTAGTATTATAATGCCTCCATATCTATGACAAACACAACTTTGGGGCTTGGGAAAAAACCCAAGTCTTGGGCTGGGGGTGTAGCTCAGTGGTATAGATCATGTTTAGCATGAAGGATGCCCAAGACAAACCAAAACAAAGCAAAATGGATAAATACCAACAAAAAACTCCCATCAAATCCTTTCCTGTTTCTTCAGTTATTCTGAATAATTCCATTAAGATCACTGACAACATCAGTTAGGCAGGTAATGAAATATAGTAACATCGCCTAAGAAAATATTATGACCTTAATGTGGTGCTATGACCAAGAAAAGAACACAGATTTCATCGTGCAAGTATTTCTCAATTAAGACCACTTTCCCCTCCCTGTGGCAGGGGTGTGCAAGGCTCATACAGTTGACAGCCAGGTGGGAAGTTTCAGCCGCCTCCCTACCCCCCAGTCCTGGCTGCAGGGGTGAAGACCCTGCAGATGTGTCCCTCTCAGATCTTGTTTTCTTCCACAGGAAAGTGCGATGCATAACAAAATGGAATGCTGGTGGCTGCATAATACCTAAAATCCAGAGGGGAATTCCAAATCTTACCTCTAGCCTACAGTTCCTGCTTCTCCCATGAACCCCGTCTGGTCCTGTGGCACGTCTGAATTTCAGCAATCTTAGTATTGCTGATAGTGTGGTTTAGGAGTGGGAAGATGGCCTCAGGGCAGAAAAAAGGCAGAGCAGCAGCAGCTGTGGCTGGGGTAATCCCCAGTTCAAATGGGAAAACCTGTCCTGATTTTATTTTCTTTGTGCCCGTGGGTTCACGCACCTTAATGGCCAATGGGATGTGTGAATAATGCAGGGAAAACACAGCACCCCTCGGGCATGGTGATAATGACCACTGAAATGCAGAGATTTAAAGGTATCAGTTTTGATGAGCACATTGTGCTGGTAATCAGAGAAAAGAAATTGCTACTGTTTTCCTTTTGTACTCATTGCATCTATTTCCCAGCCCCTTGTTTTTATATTTTTACTTGACAAGGTTATGAAACTGTGGATTTTTGTCCCTCTTAGTTTGTACATTTTTACACCGTGTTCCCAAAATCCTGCTTAATTGGGTGGGTCCAGGATTAGCTCTTCCAGAATTGACAGAAGTAGCCTCCTCTGTCCCCAATGAATCACATAGGCCCATGCATTAAGCACTGAGTCAGAATCTCTAGAGGTGGGACCCAGACATGCGTCTTCTTTCCCATTTGCAAATAAGAAAAACCAGAGATTAAGTCATCTGCCCAAGAGGACCCATCGATGGTCATACCAAATTAAACAGCCAACCCTCCAAGCGAAAGTCCATCTTCCAGTTTTCAGCATCTGGTGTTATCCCGTGAGAGGACTCTGCATTACAGCTTCCCTTGGGAATAGCTGTTCCCACTAGTGGTTCTCAAAGTGTGTTCCATGAACCTCTGGTGGTTCCTAAAAATCTTTGTGGGCATCCATGAGGTCAAAACAATTATCACAAAACATTCAAGCAGTATTTGCATTATTTGTTTTTTTTTTACCGTGTTGGTCCATGCACTGACAATAGAAAAGCAACGGAGGGTGAATACGTTGGTGCCTTTGCATTGAGTCAAGGCAGCCGCCCCAGACGGTATTAGCTATCATAGGTTCCTTCACCACCAGAAAACTATGGTTAAAAACAGCATAATGTTTTACTTAATAGTCCTTGATGCAGCAGTAAAAATGCCTATTAAATCTTGAAAACTCAGCAAAGGCCCTTTAAATGCCTATGTGATCAAGTGGGTAACATGCAGAGGTGCCTCAGCTGGACTCAGCTGGTGAGGCAGAGCACCCAGGTCCTGCTTAAGTTGCAAGCAGCACTAGCCACTTTCCTCACGGATAACAAGTCTTTCCTTGAAAGAACAATGGTTATCCAACCATGGATGGGGATATTTGGCAGATGTTCCTAAATGAACATAATGAGCCTGACACTTCAGAGAAAACTAAAAGTATTACTCAGTCCCTTTTCTGCACTAGTGATTTGCAGTTTATTCTAATATTCTTTCTGCCTCTTTATTTCCTCTCCTTCTGATGTTCTGTAACAGTGGTCTACTTCATGCTTTGAATATAACCCTTGCTGCTCTGCCGCTGTGACTTATTTTTAAAATGGACAGGTTTCTTTCTCTTCTTCTCTCCTACCCCCTCCCTAATCTCAGGGAAACAGGATTAACTTTCTTCCCCATTTTAAGCAGAGCTTTCTGTCCTTGAGTACACACCCACCACCAGAACAAAGTAAGTCATACTGCAGACTTTAGGGATGATGCCAGAAAATCTAAGAAATGACTTTCCCAAATTAACAAGTGACTTACAACTCTGGACAGGGAACACCTGGAATGTAGCCTTCAAATTGCCTCTTTAAAAACCCTCTGCTCCCCCTGATGGGAGAAGCACAGACTCTGGGACAAGAGTCCCTTGTGTTTCTCCTTCGCTAGCAAAGCAATAGATTTATTTTTCCATTTTTTCAAAACTTTGTCTTTATTATTGGCTTGGCATGGGGACAAAGACCAAGCTTTTGGTAACATTCTCATGAAGTGTATCTATGTGAGGCCAGATTTTCTTCATATTCTTCAAACCAAACAATGTGTTTCATCACATTGAATGCATGACAAGATGAAAAAAAAAAATACAGCCACCTTTGATTAAGCCTTATATTAAAAATATATGAAAAAATTTAAAACAATGCTCCTTTAACAAAATTTTGCTTCGTTTTGGAAAAATATTTTTCATAAGATTATTATTTATGGCACTGTGGTTGTGGGCTCAGTGGTAGAGCACTCACCTAGCATGTGTGAGGCACTGAGTTTGATCCTGAGCACCACATAACAATAAATAAATAAATAAATAAATAAATAAATAAATAAATAAAATAAAGTTATTGTGTCCATTTATAACTAAAAAAATATTTTTAAAAAGATTATTATTTATGCTAGTGTGCACTTATTTTTATTTTAATTGAATTAATAAAGATAGTTAAATTTTTGTTTTAAGTTTAATCTTTGAGAAAATATTGATAGAAAAGCACATAAACAAAGGTTCTTTAAAGTCCTCAGTTATTTTGAAGGGTACAAAAGAGACTCGATACCAAACTACATTCAGAACTTCTATTCAGACTGATTCTGGGGGTTCATCTCAGAAGAAGCCCCATCCAGTTACAGTAACATGGACCTCTTTTACTTTAGTAGGAAATGATTAATGTAGAAAGAACCTAGAGAATTCGAGGAAGGCTTTCCGAACACAGTGGAGAAATGCTATCTCTTCCTTTAGCCAAAAGAAAAGATAGGCAAAGAGGAAACTCAATTGTTGAGGGAATTTCTTCCAGGATGGCTTTGCATTCCTGTCAGATCACTAGGGGGGACACAGGTCTCTCTGCCAGTATCTTGTAAGTTTCTACATCCCTGTCCCGGAACTAACTGTCTTAGCAACTCCCACTGAAGTCCCTTCCGTGAGCTCCCTTTTCCTTCCAATGTTGACTGTACAGCTTAGCATAGAAGTGACCCACAATGCTCTCAGAATTTCTCATACATCTCCTTGGCTTCTCCTTAGCGCTTAACAGTTCTGGGCACCAGCACATCCCCTATGCCTATCAGCCAATTGATCAAGTTGAAGACTTGAGATACAGACTCTTCCTTTGCACAGTGACCTCTGTATCCTGCTGTTGCCTTCTCTGAACGTAGCTTTCTAACAGCACACACAGAGCTGGGCATTGGAATCGAAGTCTCTGCTTTTTTATTCCAGTTTTACCACTCCCTGACTTTGTCACTTTGGGGAACTTGTTTCACACCTTTGAGCCTCTGTTTTGCCCACAGGGAGTAGCTAGACACTGTGTTATGGTCTGGATATGAGGTGTCCCCTAAAAGCTCATGTGTGAGACAATACAAAACTGTTCAGAGGTGGAATGATTGAGAGTCCTAACTTAATCAGTGGATTAATCCACTGATGTGGATTAATTGAGTAATGACTGTAGGCAGGTGGGGTGTGGTTAGAAGAGGTCGGTCACTGGGGGTGTGCCTTTAGGATTTGTATTTCGTCCCTGATTGAACAGAGATCTTTCTTTCTCTGCTTCCTGTGTCCATGTCCTGAGCTGCTCCCCCACTCCACCCACCATGCTCTTTGGTCATGATGTGCTGCTTCAACTCAGCCCCAGAGCTATGGAGTTGGCCGTCTTATGGACTGAGATTTCTGAAACCATAGGACAAAATAAACTTTTCCTCCTCTATGTTGTTGTCAGATCTTTTGGCCACAGTGACAAAAAAGCTGACTGAAATCCACTGTTTAACGTAGAAGGCACTCAGCAGATGCTGGGTTCCTTTCCTGATTTTTTCCTTCTCTTTTATAGGCTACTTAGAGATAATCATCAAGGATGTATCACCTGAAAAGCATAACTCAGAGGCCTTTATTTACCAGCAAGAAGTTAATTATGCTTAATCCAGTTCCTTTTCCTCTTTACTTAGTGTACTTACTTAGGGTGGATTATAAATCCTATGTCAATTAAAATGCATGTGTCACAAAATTATTAATAACTAAATCATTATATCCTCTTGTTAGTCATTAAGTTGACTATACTTAATCTAATTATTTTCTCCATATTTTTCTAGAATTCTTTTTGTTTTTCCCCCTCAAGGCTTGGGAATCATCTCTCTCTTCCTCTTGTTTCTTAATTGGCTCTTTGAGCCTCTCTGCCTTATCTTCTTTCCTTTTCCCCCAAGTCATGGTGCCTCAGGGTAGGTAGTTTCTGTGGAAGAAGGTGCATGGTCTGACTGGGTCAGGAAATCTGAATTGTTTGGGATTTTCCTATAACCCATGGTGTTCTTTTATGCTCCCTATAAGCTCTTATTGAGGGCTAAAACCCCAAGAATTAATTGACAAAGTTCCCGAAGAAAATGATGTTTGTAATATGAAACTGCAGCAAAAGTCACTTTTCTTTAGCTAAACATTTGGCTTTCACTGGGAGACGTAAGCCCAGTCAAGGAGGATGAGGATGAGGACAGCTCTGAGCTGTGGTCGAGGACCATGTGTTCTAGAATGGCTCCAGATATTTAAAAACATGTTCTCAATTCCTCACCTAGGGACTGTGATCTAAGAATTTCCAGTAGAGTTCTTGGATGATTCTTCTGCATATTTCTGAAGAGTCAGGGTCTGCCTGGCTCCCGCACTTCCACATTCTTGGAGAACACATTTGGTGTGAAGTTCTGGCATTATGAAACCCCTTCACCCTGATTTTCCCATTCAAACCTGAATAAGTTTGCAAAACGGACAGAAGCAGGTACTGTTTCCTCCAGAAAGTTGTCTCAAGTTTCAGAATCCCTGAGCTGTTGGCCAGGGCATAGCCAGATATCAGCTCTGGGTCATGGCCAAGCCTGACTACAGTGACATCGAGAGCCAGATTATCAACTAAAAAGAGACATTATTGACATTGGAACTAATCGCTGATTTCTCAAAATGAGGCCCATGTGAGCAGGTACCCGGTGAATGAAGGCTTATGTGCACCTATGGATCTGAGAAGATCGAGGGCTCCCTCCAGTGAGGAACAGAAAGGACATAGTGGACATCTGTGCCTCTTTTACATAGGGAACCATCAATGAAGATTTAAGCATTGCCCTAAGTCCAAGCGAGACCTATAGCACCTGCCTTCTAAAAATGCTTGTTGAAGTCGGGCACAGTGGCACATGCCCATAATCCTAGTAGCTCAGGAGGCTGAGGCAGGAGGATCCCAAGTTCAAAGCCAGCCTCAGCAAAGGCGAGGCACTAAGCAACTCAGTGAGACTCTGTCTCTAAATAAAATACAAAATAGGGCTGGGGATGTGGCTCAGTGGTCGAGTGCCCCTGAGTTCAATCTCTGGTACCCGCCCCTCCCAAAATAATGCTTGTTGACTTCTGAATTAGATGACACATAGAGGGAAATCAGCAATATCACAATGTCAAATGCAAGAGAAACAAGAGTGCAACTTACACAGATATAACAAGATGTCTTGGGACTGCAGAGCCTGGGAAAGGATCCTAGCAGGAAATGAGGCAGTAAAGCACACCAGGCTCTAACTCACTGTGATCCTAATCAATAAAGAGGAGCCACAGGAGTACTGTCCCTCCTGAAACAGGGAGAGCAGGCTCAATCTGATCCAGGATTCTTTTCTTCCCTGTTGGGCCAAAGCTGAGCACCTGGCTTGATCTACATTAGTTGGGATGACAGTGGATATGGGTTTCCAGCCAATGAGTGTCATGGCTGTGATTTACATCTTTTAGTCATGTTAAATTAAGGAGGAAATGGATTGCCCTTCATACACAATCCTGTTATGGTGTTGTCTTTACAGCCTCCTGGCAAGAAGCATGCCTTCTCAGTGCAATCTTAAAAGGAGCTACTGTGGACTAGTTCCACCACATGAGGTAGAATACTTCAGTTACTTATATACAATATCTCTCTCCAGAAAAAAATATTGCTCTTTTAAATTCCTACAACACAAAACTGACATAAAAGAGGAGAAGAAAAAACTAAATAAGACATTTCCTCCATTTATCCAAGTAATTATTGGCATTTTCAATTTGGGGTAAGATTGTGGAAAGCTGTAGGGGAAATGCTGAACTTCCCAGGATTTCAGAACTAGGGGCAGCTGACCACAGTCCCTTTTCCCAGGGATACCTCAGATCTCTCTGAGCATGCAGTAAAATGACAGCTATTTCTTCATGCACCATGATGTGTAAAATGTTGGTGTGTGTGTCCAGACTTACCTGTGTGTTCTCTTCATCCTAGCTGTACCCAAAGCGATGCTGCCGTTTATCAAATCTCAGCTAAAAATTGTCTGGGGATGATCTGCTGCTCTGCTACCATTGAGGTTGAGTGTCCATCAGGGAACCTACAACTCCCTCCTGACCTGGGAGATGACAGGGACAAACAAGAGACAAAGGAGGAAAGCACAAGTCAAACCGATGAGAGCGAACACCCTTGTAAGGAAGAAGGAAGCATCTCTGCAGGGGATCCCACACCAGCAGATTCCTCCTTCCTCACATTCAACCACTTGCACACACCCCAGTCATTGGCCAATAATGACATTAGTATATCCAGCTCTGAAAATGTTAAAGGAACAAGGCAAACTGCAGAGGCTTATGATCCAAAGAGCACAGGAGAAATTGTCCTTAATTCAAATAATACTCCTGAAAAACAAGATGCATGTTGCCACAGAACAGAGCGTTCCATAGTCTCGTGGCCAATTCATGGAGGTCTAAACAGAGATGGCCCTAAGGATGAAATCTTACCCTCTACTCATCAAAATCCCAAAGCACAGAAATACATTAGCTTTAGCCTTCCGCTCTCAGAGGCGACTGCATGCATTTACCCAGGTGACAGTGCCCCTGTCAACAAGCAACCCAGTCCCCAGGTTTCCAGTGAAGACTCTGACAGTGACTATGAACTTTGCCCAGAGATAACCCTAACCTGCACGGAGGAGTTTTCAGATGATGACCTGGAGTATCTGGAATGTTCCGATGTTATGACGGATTATACTAATGCAGTTTGGCAAAGAAGCCTGCAGGGGACTGAGCATGTTTTTTTATTAGAAAGCGATGACGAAGAGATGGAATTCAGTGAGTGTGACCTGGGTGGGCGTGAGCATTTCCTCAGTGAAATGGGTTGTGGGCCTCAGGTGTCGGGTGACACAGGGCATATGGATGCCACCACTGGCTTCTGTGGTTATCACTCACAACTCCAAGAAGTGGGAGTCAAGAGCAGCGGAGCCTTTAGGCACAGTCCCTCATCCCTGCGGACAGGGGTAACACTTACTTTGGGACCTCACCGGGATGGGACAGCTCTAGTGAGTGAACAGGGGAGATGCCCACTCTCCACAGTGTCTGAGGCTGCTGAAAATGATTATCCAGGAATTCAAGGAGAAACCAGAGACAGCCATCAAGCAGGAGAGGAATTTGCCCATGACAATCTGCTAACCATGGATGAAGCGGTGACAGAGACAGAGGTGAAGCCCTTGTCTGGGGGGTTGAAAAAGTCAGGGATGAAACAGAGCTTGGAGACTGCGGCCGAAGAAAGAGGAGAGGAGAGGGACTTAGGCAGCTGGAAGGGCATCCAGAGACCTGCCAGGGTGCGGCGACCAGGGGGGAAGGGTAAAGCCAAGAAGCTGACCCCCAAAGAAAGTGCAGCAGGAGGCACCCTTGCTGCCCCTGCCAAGGAACCCACCAGGCGGCCAGCCTGGAGCCATCATGCAGAGACTCCCTTTGCCACAGCAGCAGCTCCTGGTGGGAATTCCCACTGCCACACAGGAGAATGTGCAGTTTCACCAGAAGCAGAGCAAGACGCGGAAACCCCTCCACCTCCAGCAGACTCTCTTCCCAGGGAAGGGGCTACAAACTTGGAAGAAGAGACGCCGGTGAATAAACTATTCACAACAAGCCAGATCCCTGACCAGAGTGATCATCCTCAGGTAAGACCCCTCTTTTTAAAAACTAGAAGGTAAACGCAATGTGTGTGTGTGTGTGTGTGTGTGTGTGTGTACGCGTGCGCACACGTGTGTTTTCCTTTGCTTTACAGTCACGATTGGTGCACCATAATGTAAATCAAAATAAGTCTCCCAGTACCTTCAGGGTACTTGTGAATGACAGCTGCTGCTGCTGCTAGGAAGGAAATCTGGTTTTGAAAAAGGCCCAGATAAACCCTAAGCCATCCTAATTATAGCAAAAGACTGATAGAAGTGAGAGGCACTAATGGGATTCTGGACAGCTGGAAAAAGAAATCTGATATTTTGTCTACTGCATGTGTTTTACTAGGCAATGTTCACTATTCAGAAAGGCTCTCAAGCAATGATTTTGGGCACAGGCATTAAAGGGGGGAAACCACTTCTTTTGGGGGGTATACTTTGAAAATGGTAGGTTTTGATTTTAATTAGAATTCATAGCACAAATGTAAGGATTTCGGTGTGTCTGATAGACTTATAGGATTTACTTGGTGATGATGGAGAAAGGAGACAAATTTGATTTTGCCATGCTGGTGAGATGTTTTTGATCAGATGTTTGTATTATTTTGCTTTTCTTAGTCCACAAAGTATAAAAGAAGCCAAGAAAACACTGCCAGGAGGAAAATTCATTCTCCCCTAATACTGATACAGGATGATTATAATACTGATTTTAAAGAGATGGAATTACATTCATAAGAATAATTAATGCTCAAAGGATGCTGTGCTTGATATACCATTCATATTTTACATATTAAAGAGTTCCAAATGGGCTTTGGACTTGTGCTGTACTGTGGCCAAAATTTGACTTTTGTAAATAAATACCTTTAGAAAGTCATTTATCAATTATTTTGGCTATTCTGCATGTTCCCTCTCCCCCCAGACTTATAGTAGGAATCTGATACTATTTTTGTAGAAGACAAAATATTCCCTAATGCAAATTACTGAACTCTCTGTGAAACAACAAAAATTAATACAATGTTTTCTAAAGATCCTGTGTTAAAACAGCCAGTCTACAAATCTCCAGATCCGAGGTAGCTTTGACTGAGCCAATCATTCTGTCTGCTGGTCAAATTAGCAGGATAAAAGCCACATTTCCATTTTTTTTTTCATGCAAGCCAGCTTGATCCTATTTAGTTCTTTAAGCATGCCACTTAACAGTGCACACATCAGTGACCCCAGATTCATTCCCAAGATAAGTTTAGGGAGATGGCTGGCCAAATACTAATACAAAATAAAGCAGCAGTGTTAACATTTTCATGTCAATAAACACAGCATTTCCTTTTCTTTTTATAAATCCACTTCCTTGCTCAGCTAAGTGCCTTTTTTTGCAGTTGCTTATCCATTCACAGTGTGTTTCACTGGACAAATCAGTTTTATTACTTCAGGTTGGGGGAGAGCTACAGTGGCCCAAAAGGGTAAACAGAAGAGAAAGGGCTATTGATTGACAAAGGCAATTAGACTCATTGCCATGGAAGGCAATTTCTCCCTCCTCCAATTGTGGAAGATTTTAAGGAGCAGCAGGAAAGAACCTCTGTTATTATTCCCAGTTTGTGCCCGAAATTGAATTTTGGGGTGAAGAGCCCCTTTGAAAAGTAGGCTTGTTTACTGGCAGTACAGCTAAATAAAATGGGCCATGTCTGGGACAGGATGACTGTTGTTTGTAATCTATGGAAGTTCTTATGGAACACACACACACACACAACTTCACATCCACCCCACCTTGACCTGTGCTTTGTGGTGTGACTAAAGGTAATTATCTCCAAACTGCGAATATTTCTATTCAGAAAGCCAACCAAAGAGTTTTGCATTTTCTGTGGGGAATGGGACTGAGTCTCACCTTGCAGTGGTCAGTAGCAGGCTGACCTCTCACTCGAGGGACAGCCAGAAACTTGAATGGAAGCTGGACATTCAAAGAGCAGTCCTGCACAGGCTTAAGTTAAAAAGGGATCTTTGTGCCTGTGGCATTATTTTCCTTGGACTGAAGCAGGAAAATTTTGCCACAAGACTGGCATATTTGAAAAAGCAGCTTCCTTTACCCATGCAAAAAAAGTGACTATGTAATTGCAGGAGATATCTGTATTTCTTACACACTCAAAATGTGGTTACAGTGATAGAACATGACTATCATTTAAAATGTGACATAGAAATGTGGGGGTCCCTGGGAACTAAATGAAACTTTTTAGAATACTGTTCAGGAAAAAAAAAAAAAAGATGAATCTTCTGTAACTAAATCCAAAGACATTTTATATACTTATTCTCAGACATTTGAGGCTTGTGGGCCCTTAAAATTTGAAATGATTAAAAATCCTGAGTTGAGGTAATATTAATAAATCTGCCCACTCTTGAGTCTTGCCTGAGTCACTTACCTTGAGCTGTCTTTTTGTAGAAAGTGACCAGCAGCTTATGTTTTTGTATCTTATCTTCATCTGCATATTGCTTTTAGAATTTTGAGGAAAATTCCATGTCTCTGATTTTCTGTTTTATGAACAAGGCTATCTTGCAGATTATCTCCTGCTTAAACTTTGTCTCTAGGTGCATTTACATCCATCTCTCTTTCTCTCTCTTTCTCTCTTTTACAACACAAGGCCATCTTGTTAAGATTAGTCTTGAAATAGTACTTACCCAAGCTAGGATTGGAAAGCCCCCAGTTTTTCTACATTTATGGAAGATTCCAAGGTTAATCCTAGTTTGGGAGTGGAAAACAGAGAGGGTACCCCAGGCTAACTTGAATCCTCTTCAAGGTTCACACTGCCAACTTTTCACCTTGGTTTTGAGCTCACTTTCCTGATTCAACTCAGAGGCCAGGCCTGCCAATCTGCCCATCTTAAGTTTCCTTCTCCAGTCACCCTAGGGTAAGATCATTCTCACTCTTAAATCAGAAGTGCTGTGTCTGTCCTTCTGCAAAATTGCCCAGCTTCACCCCAGAGAGATTTGCTTTTCTGTTTGGGGTCACGAGATGGCAAATGTACAGTGTGGAAATGCATTCTCAGGTTCTGGTAGTTAAGAATCGTTCTGACCAGGAATCAGCATTAAGTACAGAAGGTGAACCCCATATGGGAGGTAATTTGTTCAGTGTAGTTTGCCACCAATAAATTCCCAACCCCCTGGAATGACTGCCACATAACAGCTACTTGATCATTGAAGCCATGCAATACAAGATTCAATGCCTAGTTATTGTGATTCTATTCATCACTGATATGAACCATCACACAGCTTTGGTTTTCCTGAACATATTCTTTAGTTGCCCTCACATACAAAGGCTGCTGCCAACCCCTCACTAATTTTGGCTCTTTTGACCCTGGGAAAGGATTGGTTTGTTCTAAACCATCCACACTTTGCGTTTCCCTTCTGGTGATTGACTTGGCATTAGTAATGCCTTTATTATCTCACAAATTGCTAATTGGACCCAGGAAGTTCTTACCACATCCACCCAGCCTTCAAGACCTTCTACCATTTTGATTTTGTCTCTCTCTCAAAAGCAAAGCAAGCATACATGCTGGTTTGCTCATTTGGAGAAGCATTTTCTCACACATGCAGTGCCTTGACCGTCTTCTTGTCTGGAATACCCGCCTGCCTGGTTTTAGCTCAGCCCTTCTGGTGCTTCAAAGCCCAAGCTCTTGAAGTTGCTTTCCTCATCCCTAACTATGATTTCTTCTTTCAGAGAAACCAGGACATTCTTGTTTTCATTCTTTATACAGTAGTCTTCCACCTCTTCTCTAAAGTTTTGCTTCCTGTGGTCTCAGAAATAAACAATTCATAAATTTTAAATTCTGCACCATTGTGAGCAATGTCATGAAATCTTATGCCATCCAGTTTTGTTGTATGTGTCTCATGAATCATCCCTTTGTCCAGCGTACCCATGCTGTATGTGCTACACACCCATTAGTCACTTGTAGCTATCTCAGTTGTCAGTCTAACTGTCATAGTATTGCAATGCTTATATTCAAGTAACTATTATTTTACTTCAAGTATAATGGTGACACTGGAAATTTAGATATGCCAAAGAGAAGATGCGAATTCTTCCTTTAACCAAAAATGTGAAAGTTCTCAACTTAGTAAGGCAAGGAAAAAACCCCCACATGCTGAAGTTGCTTAAATATATGGTAAGAATGAATCATTTATCTGTTAAAATTGTGAAGGAGAAAGAAATTTGTACTAGTTTTTCTATTGCATATCAAGTTGCAAAAGTTACCAGTACATAATAAATACTTAGTTATGATGGAAAAGGTATTAAATGACAAGGTTTGGTACTATACATGGCTTTAGGCATCCCCTAGAAGTCCTGGAATGTGTCCCCCATGGACAAGGGGGGGGGACTATCGTATAGGATACTGGCTTGAGACCTGAGTTTGTTTATTATTCACCTTCTTAACATGTCCTTTTTCCTCATGCTAAAGACTTCTGGAAGGCTGGCTGCAAATGGTTTTAAACCTGTTTTTAATTAAATTGTTTTACTGAGATAACTGGACATTCATGTGGAGTTGTTAGAATCTGTACACTTTGCCTAGTTTCCTTCAATGATAACATTTTACAAAACTATAGTATAATATCATAATCTGGAAGTGGACGTGGATGAAATCTACTGATCTTATTCAGATTTCTTCAGTTTTATTTGTATTGTGTGTGTGTGTGTGTGTGTGTGTGTGTTAAGATCTACAGACAGGTTGGGGTTGTAGCTCAGTGGTAGAGCGCTTACCTAGCATGTGTGAGGCACTGGGTTCAATCTTCAGCACCACATAAAAATAAATAAATAAAATACAGGTATTGTGTTCAACTACAACTAAAAAAATATTTTAAAAAAAGATCTATAGACATCGGGGCTGCGGGTGTAACTCAGAGGTTATGCTTAGCAGGTACAGGCCTTGGATTCAATCTTCAGCACACAACAAAATCGATAACATTTATCACATGTGTAGGTCCTTATATCTACCACCAGAGGTGACATAAAGCTCCAACACCATAAAGACCTCGTGTTACCCTTAATAACCATGCATGCTTCCCTCCTGCCCACCCTCTTCCCTGGTAGCCACTAATCTGTCCTTCAATTCTAAAACTTTATCATTTCAAAAATATTATGTAAATAGATTCAGAAAGTATATAAGCTTTGGGGAACCTTTTTATTCCCCACTCAGCACAATTCCCAGAGATTCATCCAAGTTTTATGTCACAAGTTCATTCCTTTTATTGCTGATGTGTGTCCTGCGGCTCACCTAATCCTTTGTGGGCTGAAGAACATTTGGGCTGCTGCCAGTATTTGCTGTTATGAATAAAACATGTGTATAGATTTTCTTCATTTCTCTGGTTCCAATACCCAGGACTGCATCCTCTGTGTCAGATGGTGGCAGCATGTTTAGTTTTTAGAGAAATTGCTCACTTGTTTTCCAGGGTGACTGTGGCCCTTTACACTCAAAGCACCAAAGGTTGATCGTCCAATTTCTTCCCATACTTGCTGGCACTTGGTATTATCATTATTTCTTTTTTTCCTGTAGCTAATCTGATATGTGTGCTATAATATCTTAATGTGGTTTAATTTGCATTTCCCTAATTGCTAGTGATGTTCAACATTTTTTAACATGCTTCTTTGTCAACTATACATACCCTTTGGTGAAGCGTTTGTTGCATCATTTTGTAATTGGACTGTTTGTTCTTTATGGTTGAATTTTGAGAGTTCTCTATATTTTCTAGATACAAGTCCATTTGTTGGTTTACAACTATTTACTCCTAGTCAGTGACTTGTCTTTTCATCCTCTTTACATGAACTTTCACAGAGCTCATGACTGGCCTTTTGATAAGGTCCAATTTTTCAGTTTTCCCCTTTTATGGCTTGTGCTTTAGAGTAATTAATGGCCTCTTTGGCTGGCTCTAGATCCTGAAATATCGTTTTTCTTATGTTTCCAAACTTTATGTTCTACTTTGAGTTCTATGATTCATTTTGAGCTGGTTTTTGTAGAAGGCATGAGGTTTAGATGGAGGTTCTCCTTATGCCTATTGATATTCAATTCTTCCAATACCATTTATTGGTAAGGATTTTACCTGTTTTTAAAAAAGAACACTTAGCAGGGCTGGGGTTGTGGCTCAGTGGTAGAGCACTTGCCTAGCATGTGTGAGGTGCTAAGTTCAATTCTCAGCACCACATCTAAATAAATAAAGTTCATGAGCAACCAAAAAAATATCAAAAAATTAAAAAAAATAGCACCTTTCCACTCACTTGGTAAGTGCTCATTAAATATGTCAAAGTCTCATCCCCTCTTAGGTCAGAAAAAACTATTGACTGCTTTCCTGCCAGAGATTTTTCCCAGTAGCTAGGACAATAGCAGCTTCACAGTCAAGCACTGGGGTTCTAATTAGGAAAAAGAGGCCCAGATGGATCTATCAGACCAAATAGATACTCAAGCCCAATTGAACTAGAGGTCAAAGACACCAAGGGAATTTTCATTTTTAAGAGATCACTGGTGTTTTTAGGAACAAAGGGACAAATCTCGGTGTGCTATCATTCCTAAATCGCTCACATTGCAAGCATGGAAAAATTTAAATAGAAAGCTAGAAGTAAAAGAAACATAGAGACATTCTTTGAAGTCCAAGTCCAGCAGTTCTTACTAAATGATACGTTCATACTTTGAGGGTTAACCCCCAACTGCCATCCTCGACTAGTTCACAGTTGTTTTAAGAAAACAACAGAGGATTTTCCTCTTCTGGGCTAATCAGATTGGACCTGATGGGGGTAAACTTCCTGCTAATCTTTTTTTTTTTTGGTACTGGAGATTGAATTCAGGGGCACTTGACCACTGAACCACATCCCCAGCCCTATTTTGTGTTTTATGTAGAGACAGGGTCTCACTGAGTTGCTTAGTGCCTTGCCCTTGCTGAGACTGGCTTTGAACTCGCGATTCTCCTGTCAGCCTCCCTAAGTACTGGGATTAGAGGCTTGCGCCACCACGTCCGGCTACTTCCTGTTAATCTTTCAACCTTTCAGTAGGCAAGATAAGAACAAGGACACAACTTGAAAACTGTGTGGCCATACAGCAACAGGCAGGGTGCATAGTAGGTCTCTAGCAAATATATTTTGGGAGTGTAGGAAAATAAAAGCAGATAATCAAAACCATCTTGCAATATAGTTTTCATATCCAGGACAAAACAACCTGAGAGTATGAATTTGTTTACATAACAAAACGTGTGGTAACCTGCTCTGAACAGCAACTATTAAAACAATGAATGTTCCAGAGAGGCCTGGTAGCCAGACCTCACTGCTGATTGGAAGGGCAGAGGTTACACTGGCTCATCTCTCAGCACGTGGCAATGGAGCCTCTTGTCACCACCAGTCCATAGCTGACAGAGGGAGTAACACAAACATTGGTTTTGTTTTTAATCACAAAGCCTGCTGCACCACTTCTGCCAAATACCAGTAACCATCCTGGGTGGACAAGATGCTTTAGTGTCCAGGCTGGCTGTAGCCGCTATACTCAGTCCATGCAAGTAATGAGAGACAAAAGTCATTAATATCTATAGACTTGCAACTCACTATGTGGTCTGGACCAGCTGGTTAGAAATGCAGATCTCTACAGTCTCATTCCAGTCCTACTCAATCTGCATCTTAACCAAATTCTTAGGAGATTCCTATGTACACTGAAGTTCCAGAAACCATGGTCTATTGAGTACAGAATCTTTCTCAGACTAGAAAAGACCCCAAGACAGTAGTCTCATCCCTCACTACATGGAATCACCTGGGAACTGCCTGAATATGCCACCTGACCCCCAGTCCCTACCACTGCAATGCAGGGATTCCGGTGTGATTAGATCTTCAGTGTGGATTAAGCATCAAGAATTTTAAAAGCTTTCAGGTGACTCTTTATCCCTTTAAGGTGGAGGACCCTTTGGAACCATGCTTGGTAACTTTTAAACACACAGATGCTCAAACCCTGTCCAGGAGGTCCTGATTCTTCTTAAATTTTTTTTTTTAGTTGTCAATTGACCTTTATTTATTCATTTATTTATATGCAGTGTTGAGGATCAAACTCAGTGCCTCCCACATGTGAGGCAAGTGCTCTATCACTGATCTCCTAGCCTGGGAGGTCCTGATTCTTATACAGAAGTTCTAGGGTACAGCTAGGGCATGCATACCCTTTTGGAAAGATCTGCATGACTCCATGTAACTTGAAGCATAACCTGGGCAGAGTCCTAGAGCCCAGGAATGGAATGCAAGGGTTGTCTTGAGGGCTCTGTGTTCTACCCATGCTGAGTAGGACTACAGAGACGTAAAGGCTGTTTATATCTTGAAGGGTTTTCTTAGGAGTTTTGGAGCCCTTCCCCTGACTTCCCACAATTTTAGCCAGGGAACAAAACATCCAATTAGTCAACACTAAACTTTACTAACAGTGGCAATGGCATTCTTTCCACTTAAGATGTTTCTGCCCTATATGTGTTCCTGAAAGATCTTACATTCCGCAAAATCTCACACGTAACAACATACTAAGCCTTCTGGGGAAAATCCAAGTCCCTGCAGGTCATTTAGGAAATAGATCATTTTAAAACCATTTAAAACAAAACATACTGAGGAGCTCACTTGGGCTGCCCAGAGAGGTAGCTCAGAGTAGCTAGTGGCTGCCAAGGCAGATATTAAAAATACACACCAGAGTATAGAATCATATCGTCTGCAAATAATGATAGTTTGAGTTCCTCTTTTCCGATTTGTATCCCTTTAATTTCTTTCGTCTGTCTAATTGCTCTGGCTAGTGTTTCCAGGACTATGTTGAATAGCAGTGGTGAGAGAGGGCATCCCTGTCTAGTTCCTGTTTTCAGAGGGAATGATTCCAATTTTTCTCCATTTAGGATGATGTTGGCCTTGGGTTTAGCATAGATAGCTTTTACAAAGTTATGTTCCTTGGGGCATGGGGACAGCAAGGGTGATGGAATATGATGGTCATCATAGCCCTAACTTTATGTATGACTGCATATATGTTGTGATTCTATACAACTTACAACTAGAGAATTGATATGTTATCCTCTATCTATG
Organism: Geosciurus inauris; assembly: GCA_004024805.1. Taxonomy (NCBI): domain Eukaryota; kingdom Metazoa; phylum Chordata; class Mammalia; order Rodentia; family Sciuridae; genus Geosciurus; species Geosciurus inauris. The sequence continues at coordinate 87,774 of PVHX01005102.1, read as the reverse complement.
TACAATGAAACAATTTACACTGTTAACATGTAAGCCTAAATAAAACAAAAAAGAAAAAGAAAAAAAATACACAACAGAGCAAAAATGCTGGCCACCAACTAGTCAGAACAAGCTGGAGGTGATGAGACCTTGAAAGCAGCAGTGGTTCTCTGGGCTGTCCTAGCTGCTGTTGAGATGGGCCTGGGAGGCAGTGCACCCTGACCTTTGACACCCAAGCCTGGAGTGAGCCATTGAGGCAATGGATCCCCGTGGCAGACTCTATTTTGAATTGTGCTAAGGTTTACACCTTGAAAGGGTCCCTGCTGCAGAGACAAAAGCTGAGTTGAAAGCTTTGTCCTTTCTTGCTCAAGATTCTGGAATGTATCCTAGCTATTTAGGCTCTCTCTGCCCAGGAGATGCTGCGTGTGAACCAGGGCAGTGATACGATTTCCTTGGCCTCACTCCCCTGTAGACCCATCTCACAGAGCAACTCACTCGTGTGGTATCCACGAGTGCCAGCTCCTTACAGGCACCCTGTGGCAGCAAGGGGACTGCTCTAAGGACCCATTGTCACCTTCTGCTCAGGTGGTCCAGGTTTGCTTGAGTCCTCAGGGCGGTTTCTCGACGTTAAGGCCTGGATTATTAGCATTGGAATCACCTAAGGAGGTGCAGACCTCTAAATTCACCCCAGATTTTTTGAACTTGCATTTTTGGTGAACTATCTGGGCAGTAAAGCTTGGAAATCAGGTTTAATCATGCACACCTGGAATGACTACAACTGGAGACATTTCCGTACAGAATCACAGAAGTATGGGATCAAGGAAGGTTAGGGCTTGACCAGTGTAGCCCTTTACCCTAAGAGGAAAAAACAAGAACAGGAAACAAACAAACAAAACCCTCATGATTTGGATTTTTCTCCACTTCTAGTTGGCTTGCTATAAACACAGCTTGTTCTTCACCTGTCTGCACTACTGAAATAAACACAGGCCCTGATTTATTGTAACTAATCCAAAACAGGTGTGCCATTTGCAGCTGAGTTTTATTTTGAGGAGTAGTGCAGTGACAGGAATTTGGGTGGCAGCAGGGGAAGCTGGTGGGAGGAGGGTCACTTGGCTGCAAGGGTGGGTTTTTGTCCCTGTAGCAAATCTCTTACCATAGCCTTTGGTTGGGATAGGGTGCCAGTGACATGCTTTGGGGGTCTTTTCTTTCCTCCATGATGATGATCTTGCATCTTTGAAATAAGATGGGAAAACATTAAACTAATCAACTACTTATTAGGTCAAATGATAAAGCTTGAGTGATCAATCAAAACAGTGTGGTAGGAGCCCCCAATACATGAATAGATAACTGAGTAGAGAGTACAGAATCAAATCCAGTACTGGCATTTGGTTTATGACAAAGGTAACTTTTCAGTTTTTAGGGAAAAACCAACATCATCAACGCTGACACAATTAGCCATCATATAGAGAAAATATAAGTATGCTCCAATAGACCCCAAATAACTTCAGGTGAATTTCTGGGTTAAACATAAAAAACAAAATTATAAACTCTTGGCCAAACTATTACTATTTTTATGATGTTGAACTCTAGAGAGAACATCTTGGGACACACAAAAAAATTTTAAATGAAGAAAAAAGTTGGATGATTTTGATATCTAAATTTTTCCATATAAAAAGGAATATCTTAAATAAAATTAAGAGAAAGTCACATAATGGGAGAAATATGTGATAGCAATCAATGTAACAAAGATTAATTTCCAAAGCATTTTATAAACAAATACATAAGAAAATATCCTGCAAAAATTTTTATTATAACATTTTATTGATAAACATACATGCAATAAAATGGGTATAATTTCATATACAGCTCAATAAATTTTGCCATATGGAATATCACTTAGATTAATATGACTTACATAATCTAGCTCCAGTCAAACACCTGCCACTAAATACACAGTGGTAACTTGCGAAGACTGACCATTCTTCTGCAAAAAATTTTAAAGGCAAATAAATATGAAGTTCACAGAAGAGATAAATGGTAAATAAACACAGAAAATGCTCAAATTCATGAGTACTTAGGAAAATGCAAATTTTAAAAAAATGTAACACTTTCATCCATCAGAACAAAAGTAAAAGGGTGATAATATCAAGCTGAGCTTTTGGGGAAATGGGTACATTGCCAGTAGGAGTGTAGTTTAGCAATATCTTTTAAAACTAAGATAGGTATTACCCATGACAAAATAGTTTCATTTCTCAATACCCATTTTATTTTTTGTACTGGGTATTGAATCCAGGGGTGTTTAACCACTGAGCACATCCCCAGCCCCGTTTAATATTTTGTTTAGACACAGGGTGTCACTAAGTTGCTTAGGGCCTCATTAAATTGCTGAGGCTGGCTTTGAATTTGTGATCCTCCTGCCTCAGACTCCCGAGCCACTGGGATTACAGGTGTGCACCACTGTGCCCCACTGTTCTCAAAATCTGTTTTTAGGAAAAGTTTGCCCATGGGTTCATGGAAACATAACGTATGCTGTGAAAATGATTAATGCAACATTTATTAAGAAATAGCTGAACAGTGTGGCCTATTAAAATAACAGACACCTCAAAACTAACATAAAATTAGAAAGGCCTATGGTAAAACATTACATAACATATGCACTATTTGTGTCCCTGAAGTCAATCCATAATAGCATATTCTATTTGTGCACACTTAGGTATAAGTACCTACAATTATTTTTTGTGGAGGGGTGGTACTGGGGATTGAGCTCAGTGGCCAAGTGCCCCTGAGCCACATCCCAGCCCTATTTTGTATTTTATTTAGAGACAGGGTCTCACTGAGTGGCTTAGTGCCTCACTTTTGCTGAGGCTGGCTTTGAATTCACAATCCTCCTGCCTCAGCCTCCTAAGCTGCTGGGATTACAGGCGTGCACCACCATGCCCAGCCCTACAATTATTTTTTAAGTCAGGGAGAATATACACCAAAATGATAAAATGATTAACTCTGGGGAGAGAAGCAGGAATCTAGTAATTGAATAAAGTAATTAATAATGTTTTAATATTTTCAAAAGAGATTATATTCATTTATTGTTGATGTTACTAAAAACGGATTTAGAAAATAAAGGAAAACATATACCTGGAGCTAGAAATCCTCCACTTTAGTTCTAGTTCTGCAATGAACAAGCTGTATATCCTTGTGTAATTTCTTTTCTTCCTTTTGGGCCCTTTTTCTCAAAGGAAGAGTGTTTTAGTCAGCTTTTTCATTGCTGTGACTGAAAGATCTAACCAGAACAACTGTGGAGAAGAAAAGTTTATTTGAGGGCTCACGGTTTCAGAGATCTTAGTCCATAGAGGGCTGGTTCCATTCCTTAGAGCCCAAGTCTAGGCTGAACATCATGGCAGAAGAGCATGGCGGAGGGAAGCAGCTCACATGGTGATCAGAAAGCAGAGAGAGAGACTTCATTGGGTAGATACAAATATATACCCCACAGCCACGCCCTCAATGAACCACTTCCTCCAGCCATATCCCTCCTGTCTGCAGTTACCACTCAATTAATCCCATCAGGGATTAATTCATTGATAATGTTAAGGCTATCGCCCAATCATTTCTCCTCCAAACCTTCTTGCATTGTCTCACACATGAGCTTTTGGGGGACGCCTCATATCCAAACCAGAACAAAGAGGCTAAACGCAAAGATCTCTAAGTTTCCAAGGCCCATGAATCCTGAATTTTGTGTCAACTGTCAAAGTGAATATCACTAAAGTGGAAGAAAATCTGGCTCTCAAGACAAGGACTTTCTAAGCATAAAAGGGGAAAATGGACAAATTTGATGATGTAAGAATTTGCATAACCCTCCACCGTAAGCAGAATTGAAAAACAGATGAAAACTAGGAAAGTGCTTGTGGTGTACAAAGAAAATGATGTAAGAAAAGGTGGTTTTCTTAACCAAAAATGTGCAAAGGAATCAAAAGGCAATTCATAAGAGGATGTATAAATCCTCCATAAACTTATCAACTCCCATCATCCTTCCTTTTATCCTTTGCTCTCTTTCTCAATTTTCCAAGATTGTTTTAAAAGTGGTGATACCTCAACTGATAAGACTGTGAAGGAACAGATTTTATCCACTGCTGATGGAAGTGCAAATTGCTACAATCTTTCTGGATGGCAAATTGGCACTATTTACTAATATCTTCACAATGTAAATTTCAACCCAGTCATTAACCTAGTGAGATTATCAGAGATACAAACAGATTCATTTGGACAATGGTATTCTTAATAGCATGATTTTATAAAAGTGAGACAGGAATAATGTGGAAAAATAATTGAATAAATTATGGTACAAAATTCTTTGGAACACTATGTAGCTATTAAAAGTCCACTATTGAAATATTTAAGGATATGTGAAAATTCATGTAAATAAATTACAAAGCAATATATGTACATGCATATATATTGTATATATATGCATGTACATATATTGTATATACACATATATACATACATATATATGTGTGTATATATATACACATATACCATGGAACTTTCTTAAAGGAAGAGATGATAATATATTGCTTCATATTATATATATATATAATATAAAGAAAGAAAGATTAAGATATTTGCCTGTGGTCACACCATTGGCAGACTCCGAAGTCAGATTCCTGCTCAAGTTTATCAATTTAATGACTTTACATCTCATTGTGATTCTAGAACAAATAAGTCAGTCTTGAAGTCATTTCTTTTGCTCTTATTTAGGACAACTGACAATATACTTAGAGTATTAAAAAAAGAAAATAGCTTCTACTTTCCTCTTGTAACTACTTTACAATTTTCACTCCATTTTACTGAAAAAGAGAGTTCATATATTACAACACTATAGCTTTTCAAAATCTTTAAGAGACTACCCAAAAGCCAGCAAGAAAATGTTTTTCTTTGACATCTGAGAGGATGGCATAGACATGAATGCAGAGTTTAAAGTTAGATGATGGATAGAGGCACCCTGAAATACCAAGGGCCCTAAATGAGCTAATATTACACAAAGCAGAACCAATAACTATGGGTAAAATTTCCTTCATTATCATTTATCTAGAATCATATTCCATGAGACTGTAGTATATGAGGTACCCAATCCCTGCAGGTAGAAAGCAACTTAATCATGGTAAGTAAGGTATTATGGACTGAATGTTTGTATCCTCTAAAAACCCATGTTGAAGCCCTAATCTTCAAGGTGATGGTGTTAGGAGGAGGTGATCCCTGCCTTTGGGAGGTGATTATGGGTAGATGAGGTTATGAGCATGGGGGCCCCATCATGCAATTAGTGCCCTCATAAGAAGAGGCACTGAGAATTTGCATCCTCTTCCGTGCTCTGCCATGTGAGGACGTGGTGAGAAGTGGACGTCTGAAAGCCAGAAGAGGGTCCTCACTAAGAACTGATTCATCTAGCACCTTTATCTTGAACTGCTCAGTCTCCAGAACTACGAGAAATCAGTGTCTTTTGCTTAATTACGTCTCTTCATCTATGGCATTTTGTGATAGCAGCCTGAACTAAGACATAACTTCACACTCAGAATCCTAAGTAATGATATTATATTCAGAATTATATTCAGAATCCCATGTCATTTGGGATTTGTAGAAAACTATGGAAAGGTCCCCTTCTAGTCTCAAATACTTTCCTGTACTTAGTATGAATCAGAGGGTAGTGTGTTCACTGGTAGGCTCTCAATTCTGATGGATGATGATGTTGATGTTATTATGCTCATAGCATGACACTTTGATGACATGTTATTGAGGCATTTTTCTGAAATAGAATTGTTGTTTACCAAAACCAAGCAAATAAGTCACAAATCCAATCAGTCCATTGTGTAGTCAGAAAATGAAACCATCTGGGAGGGCCATTTTTAGATCACCATTTCAATTTTTATACCTAGTCAGAAGTTTGCACTGATGGTGGGAGAAGCAAGAGTCGTTATCATCTACCAAGAAATAATTATTCATTGAGTGTTTGTTCCTGGTGCTATATTAAAGTCTGACATTTGGTGTTTCCTATAATTCATGTAACACAATTGTGAGCTAGTAATCGGGCTCTAAGAAGTGATTTAACCCGCCCAGGGCACATCTATTTTAAGTAGCAAAACTGGGATTCAAATTTCATAAGGAATTCAGGTCATCACAGAACGAATGGAAATTGGTAGAGATTATGACACCACTGGATTTTGTCTGAGAGTAGAGTCAGAATCATTCAGGCAAAAGAATCCCATTGACTGGCTCCAACATCTGGATTATTTTTGAAGTTACCTTATTGTTTCTGAGGCAGATGCTAATGATGTCCTATCCCATAGCAACTTTGTCCACCTGAGAGTTCCCAGCATCTGACAACTCCTCAATGTCTGAGAACCTTCTTCATGTCCTGGGAGGTTGCTTGGCCACACTGGACAGTGCATCTGGAGGTCAGGGAAATTCTTAACTAATGTGTGTGTGTGTGTGTGTGTGTGTGTGTGTTGGGGATAGGGCAATTGCTAGATAATATCTCAGCATCTCCTGCTCATGGAATGATTCTCATGCAAGTGCCACACAACATAGAGGGTCCCCAGGTGAACACATCCCTGTTGTCCTCATAAACAACATTTTCATTCGTGTAGAAAAGTTGCTATTTTCTCTTTCTCTGTCTCACATTCTCCCTCTTTCTCCATGTTTCCTGGGCTCACTTCCCAAACAATATTCAAGTTCTTGTCTTAGGGTTGCTTTTTTGGAGGAAACTCAAATTAACAACTTCCTAAGGCTTCCCATGAAAGTTGAATCTCCCAGGCCCCAAACATTGAGGATAGTTCCTCTATAGATTTGACCTTGAAGGAATCTGGCTTACTTCTGGAGGACTGGGGTTCAAATGTTGCTTATTTCATAGCACTTTCAAGACCTAATCTCCTACATGACCATCCTGTTCTCATTCATGCCCTTCTCTGTAGTCTTGTTACTCTTTATTTAACTGAACTTAGAGCCTTTGCTGTAAGTCATCCTGGATTAGATTGACAGTGTATTGGTTTGTCCCCTTGCAAGACTATAAATACTTTGTGGGTCAGCTGTTAGCTTTATTGAGCACACCTACTACCTGACAGTGAGAAGAACTCAATAAATGTTGAGTTGAAAATAATCATGGGATTCAATGAATTCACATTGCAAAAGGGATTTAAACTCAGCAGGTGTGACATCAATTTTGGAAACATCATAAACAACCACCACCAAAATAAATACCTGAGCTGTATTAATTTATTTTAAACTATATAAGGGTATAAATGTAGAACAGTAGTTTACAAAAGTCTTAGTGACCATTCTAGGGCATAGGTCCACAAGAATTAGGATCTGGAAAGTTAGCATATAACTAGCTCAAAACTCAGATGGAATAAACTCCCCAACTCTAGAAAAGCAAAAATGCTAAATTCCTTTTCCTTATGGAATTAAGGCTGCAAAGTGTGGATAAGAGACATCTCAACAGATTTTTCCATGCCCACTTAACTATATGCTAGGCAGAATAATGCCCCCCAAAGTCCTCCTCATCCAGATCTTCAGAACCTGTGGATATATTACCATAATTGGGCAAAAGAAATGGGATTAAGTTATTGACCTTGAGATGGGGAAAGACTGAATTATGCTGGTGGTTCTATGTAATCACAAGGTCTTTGTAGGTGAAAGAGGAAGATAGGAAGATTTGAAGGACTATTCTGTTGACTTTGAAGATGGGGGATGGGACCATGTGCCAAGAAATGCTGACCCTTTCTAGATAAGCTGGAAAAAGAAAGGGATTCTTTCCCCAAAAATCTCCAGAAGGAACACAGCCCTGCTCACACCTTGATTTTAGCCCAGGGAGATCATGTTGGATTTCTGACCTTCAGAATTGTAAGGTAATAAATTCATGCACTTTAAAGCCATTAAGTTAGTGGTACTTGTTACAGCAACCATCAAGAAACTAATACAGACAGAATTGATAGTTTGAAAACAAAGTAGACCAAAGCAGGATATCCTTCTTCAGCATCATGTCTTCAGCCATCAGACAAAGAGCCTGTTTGTGACACAGACTTTGCAAATTTCAGTGGTTTTTGGCTTGGAAAATCTGAGGTGGAAGAGAAAACAAGGAAAATGGCAATCTCCCTGAAATAGGCCAGCTTAAAGTAAGTTTAACATTTTGGGAAGGACCCAGGAAGAGAGTAAGGCCAGAGTTAAGGTCTCCAGTCAGTCGCTGTTGTTGTCTAGGCCACTTCTTAAACCGTTCCACATCTACAGAACCACTGTTGTCTCGAGGAGCTCAAGGCCTGAAGATGCCTATTTGTGCGTTCCAGGAGAAAGTCTTCAGGCAAGGTCACACCTGGAATCTGACCCTGGGGGAAATGGAAGGAGATGGAGATGGTGCAAAGAGGGCAGTGATTGGAGAAGGGGACATCTGAGAAGCCTTCCACAAGGGTTCCCAACCTCCACACTACCGACATCCTGGGAAAGAATTCTTGGTTATGGACAGCTGTCTTGTGCATTGTAGGATGTTTGGCACTATTCCTGACTAGTAGAGATCTTTTCCCTCACCCCTGCCTCAGTGGTAACTATCAAAAATATCTTCAAACATTGCCAAATGTCCCCTGGAGTGGAAAGAAAATGCAAATCAACCATTATTGATTAGCTCTGACTAATCGGGAAAGAAAACAGCTTTCCCATTAAAATCAACTTTGTCCAATAGAAGTTAATACAAGTTGCATATGAATTTTTTGTAAGTACATCCACAAATTGTGCCAACCATAATTTTCAACCATTCCAGAACATTTTCATCATAACCCAGAGGAGCCCATACCCATTAGCAGGTACTCCAGCTAATTAGCAGTCATCCTCAGCCCCTGGCAAACCCTTATCTACTTTCTGTCTCTGTGGATCTGCTTATTCTGGACATTTCACATATATGGAAATATACAGTGTGTGGCTTTTGTGTGTCTGATTTCTTTCACTCTGCATGATGTCACCAAGGGTCATCATGGAGAAGCATCTAACAATACTTAATTTCTTATTATGGATGAATAATACTACAATGTATTGCTAGACCACATGTTTTTAGCCATGCATAAGTGGATGGACATTTGAGTTGTTTTCACTTTGTGGCTCTTATGTGTGGACTTATGGTTTCAGTTTTCTTGGGAAAATACCTAGGAATACAATTTCTGGGTAACACCTGTGTCACTTTGCAGGAACCATCATATTGGTTTTCAAAGTAGCTGTACCATTCCCTTCAAGAGTGTGTGAGGCCACATATATAATTTTACACTTTTTGGAAGTCATATTTTTAAAAAGTACAAAAAACCAGGGTGAAGTAAACCTCAATAATGTATTGGATTAGCTCAATTTTACCAAAGTATTATTTTAATATGTAAGCAATATATGATGATGATGATGATTTTTTAAAATATTTTTAGTTGTAGATGGATGCAATACCTTAATTTTATTTATTTTTATGTGGTGCTAAAGATCAAACCCAGTGCCTCACACATGCTAGGCAAGCACTCTACCGCTAAGCCACAACCCCAACCCCAATAATATATGATTATTAATAAGATACATACATTATTATTATGTTTTCAAGTCTGATGTTTGTTTTACTCTTGTGGCATATCTCAGTTTGGGTGCTAACTACTCATTGGGAACATTTGATCTGTATTTAGAGTTCACAAAATTAATAGTTGAAAGAGTAGATTCATATGCCCAAATTGTCTTGAACCTATTTAAAAATTTCCCTAACAGAATCACACATGTAAGTATTTTAAAATTTACATGTCCATTGATTAAAATTAAGTCAAATTTGAAGTTCAGTTCCTTTATCACTCTAAGCACATTTCAGATGCTTGCTAACCACATCTGGCAAGGGGCTCCTGGATTGACTAGGCCAACTCTAAGTCATTTCGGTTTTCATTCTGATTTTTTTTTGCAGGGGCGGGGTACTGGGGTTGAACTCAGGGGCACTTGACCACTGAGCCACATCCCCAGCCCTATTTTGTATTTTGATTTAGAGACATGGTCTCACTGAGTTGCTTAGTGCCTCACATTTGCTGAGGCTGGCTTTGAACTCGTAATCCTCCTGCCTCAGCCGCCTGAGCCACTGGGATTAGAGGTGTGCACCACCACATCCGGCCTCAGTCTGATTTTTAAAAAGTCCATTGCGAGCCCCAACCTTGGTTTTCTTTTCTCTTGTGCAGCTTATCCAGTGATGAGCTGAAATTCTCTTCTGTTCTCTTTTTAAAAGTAGACACTATTTTTCAGAACCTATTTTAGTTCATAGGAAAACTGAACAGAAAATTCCCCTATACTTTCTGCCCCCACAAAGGCACAGGTACCCCCATTGTCACAATCAATGACCTTAGATGACATCACCATCATACAAAGTCCATAGTTTATGTCAGGGCTCACTCTTGGTGTTGTGCGTGCTATGGGTCTTGCAAATGTGTTATGGCACGTATCTATGACTCGAGTATATAATTCTGTTCTAAAGGGCTCTTTTCTATCTGCCATAGATTCCCAGCCAGGGTCTACTAGTTTGTAACAAGTGGCAAACGGCAGAAATGATCACCTAGGAACCCCTCTGGCCTTATTTCTAATGACCAGCTCTGGCTAAGGCAGCCCCTGCTCCCAGGGCTTAGGTGTCCCAGTTGGCATCCTGGCAGCCCTGCTGCTTGTTGGACAGGCTCCACTGTGTCTCTTGTATCACTTTAAAAACAACATGCCACCCTGCCCCAGGGTTATCTATCAGGTTTCCCCCGCAAGCTACAGGACAAAAGAGGACACATTCCAGTCATCTTTGAGGTCACAGGTGACTGGGCTTGGAAATCAGATATGGAAGAGCAGTGGAGGGAGGTGGTGGGGAGGGATGTGCGTTTGTTGTGGGTTTTAATCACACCAAGACCAAGGGCTCATGCCCACGGGTGGAGAAACAGCAGCACCGTCTTCTGAAAGGCAGAGATCTGCAGCTCAGGCCCCTCAGGCTTCGGGGGATCAGATGGATAGTGCCTGTCCTCCTGGGAGCTTGTCATAGTGAGGATTTTGACTCAGCAGGACTTGGTAGGGAGGGGGAGCCTGAGATCCTACATTTCTAACAAACTCCAGGGATTTCCAGGGACTACACTTTGAGTAACAAGGGCTTAGGGCTTCCCCCAGTGTTCAGCATGCCCCATCCTTTCCCGCTGCCACACTCGATCGCCCAATCTTTGATCAGAGCTGACATGTATTGAGTGGAAATGTGGGCCAGGGACTGTTAACTTGGCTTAACTCATTTCATTATCTCAGTCACCCTGTGAGATAAACCCTGCTCTTATCCAGGCCCTGCAGTGCGAAGCCGTGACACCTTGCTTTGAGCAGAGTTCGACCAACTGGAGGTCCACGTCTCTGTCCACAATGTGGAACAGCTTTCCTAATGCCATGTTAGGTCTGAGTTCTGTAACTGTCCTTGGAACTAAAATAAACTCATCAATTTGTGCAGTTGCCTCTGGTGGAAGGGATGGAACAACTGGGTGGCTGGGTAAGAGGGACATGTATTTGTCACTATATACTATTATACTGGATACCTTTTGGATTTTGTACTGTGTGTGTATATAAATTAATGAATAGTTTTGAAAGGCAATTTGTCCAAAAAAAATTAGCTCATAGCCTTCATAGTCAAAACTATAGACCAATAGCTGGGCTTTTCTCAGGCTTCCATGTTGGGCATTTAGAATGAATCACTGTGGAGATGGGGGGAGGGTTTCTTTGGGCCCTGGTGGTGCACCTTGCATCCTCTGGAAATATGCAGAACAAAGCTGGCCTGCAGCTTCCCTCCAGAAGATAAATGGTACAATTGCTATCTGGTTGCCCAGGACTTTTCTGCAGTAGATAGACTCTAGAGTAGAAGTTGGCTGAGTGGATAATAATGGTAAAAATGGTGCTATTCAAAATCAGATATGAGAATTCCTTCTTTCAGACAGCTTGGCATGAGTCTGAATTGCACAGTGCTTATCTTTTGTGATACTTCGCATTAACAAAGAGGAGAAAATTGTTATTAACCAAAAAATGTTTGGACTTAGCCATTGTTGACACCCAGATGTGATTCAAACTTTAGTGCCATCTCACTAACTGAAGCTCATTGCTGTGATCTTAAAAATGTGAATTTTAACATGCATTTTAAAGCAATGCAGGTTAATTACTTCCAAATCCATCTAGCAATGAATGTAATTGTTAAAAGTCTACAAAAAGAAGGTCTGGCCTAACTAGTTTTTACTGAATAGATAAGCTTCCAATTTAAGCTTAAGTCATAGTTAAGAATGCCCATATTGGAGTATTAATTGGCTTAGGGGAAGGCAAGGGCCAATGTGACTGGAGCATGGTGTACATAGATGATATTAGGAAGCTGGTAGGGCCTTATCACAGGCCTATGGACTGGGGAGAAATGCCACCAAATGCCAAACAAATAACATGTTTCTGCTATATTTGAAATAGCTTTGGACATCTCTACCTACCCCCAAAAGGAACCACTAGTCCCAATGTCTTAATCTGCTTTGTACATATGGGGAAGCACATATAACCACATAGTTCTGTTCCTCTGATCACGCTTGTCATTCACAGAAATAGTATAGGCACATATGCACAGTAAGTCAGACAGAAGTCACAAGAATCAAGCCCAACCCTGTTCTCAGGTGTAAGGATCACTGTAGCTCTGCCTGAGGGCCATTTCGAGCCACACACTGCAGACTGCAGGAAACACACAGGGTTTTTTTATAGATTCTCTTCCCTTGTTCCACAGGGTATGACAACACTGTCCCTGTGCTACTCATCTACTGAGGTCACTGCTGGGAGGTGGCCATCACCTTGACCCAGGCGACCTCAGGTCTTCTGGCTCCCTGCTTTTCCTATGCTGCACCAGAGAGGCCTAATGTCCCATCTTGCAGGACACCATGCAGCTGTCCCTCCACGGGCCCTTGCTGCCTCCCCATCAACAAGCCTCCAGGAGGCTGGAAGGAAAGGCATCCCAGCTTTTCCCTTCTCCTTCATCCCCAGACCAGTAATCTCTTCCTCACTGGGAGAAGTCAGACTCCCTTTGTCTCTGGTCGAAATGCTCCTTCCATGTCCTCTGATCATCCAACAAGCACCTGTTGAACACACACTGAGTGCTATGCCCCTTTCTGTGCCAGGGATGCAACAACGAGCAATGCCAAATCCTAGATCTGAGGGCGCAGGCCTTCTGGTGTGGAAGAAGGACACCTTGGGCACACAGACACGCCCTGTAGCTTCAGCTAGTGGCGAGTGATGGAAAGGCAGGCAAAGCAGGAGGGGGAACAGCGAGGGATGCTACTTTAGGAAGAATAGCAAGCCTCTCTGAATCTTCTAACTGTTCTGAAAAGCCTCGAAGTTCCCCTCAGTTTGGCCAGGAACCTGACAGTTGGGAGTGCAGCTGCTTCTCCTCCAAACCCTCCCCAGGCAGCGAGGAATAACCTGCGTAAATGGTGACAGAGCAAGCAGAGTCAAGGGGAAAAGCAACCATAGTATAACATCATTCAATGACAAGGGGACGGAAAAACGGGTGGGAAGGGTCATGCCTGCAGCAGGGCCTCGCTGGCTCTCTGATTCCACCAGTTCCAATTTCTGCATGGTGGTTCCACAGGAGCCACCTTGCCCTTAGGAGGACTCACAGGAGTGGCAATGGGCAGCACAAAGCCTGATGGAAAGCAAGAATTTTCAGAGCTGCTGAACATACTAATCCCGTGGCTGAACCTGGCCTCCATCATTCTTCTGCGCTCCATCTTTCACAGGACCCAGAAACTCAGGGGACTGGCTTGAAAAGGTACGAGCAGGTTTGAAACTAGAGAAAGTCAAAGTTTAGAACAGCAGGTGTGGCCTCAAGCCTAAGCAACTTGCAGTTAACCCCTCAGCTGCTCTCTGGTGCCCCAAGTTCTTCCCTTAGTTACCTTCACCTGGAGAGGCATGGGCTGGGGAAAACTGAGAAGCAGAACCAAGAAGATATCTGGCTCCCATCTGACATGTGGCTCCTCCCATGACATCCCCTTGCCTAGATTTTGTTCAGATCTCCTTGGACCTCTGGTTTTCTGTGACACTTTAATTTCCCATCCTCTTGGTGGGGAGGGAAATCATGTACTAAGATTGTACCTGTAGACCCTGCCACATGCAGGCTGAGCTGGTTTCAGCAAGTCAGTCTGGCCACATCCTGCAAGTCTCTGAGCCTCTGAGAAGAGGGAGCTGACAAAAGCCTGCAGATCTGTGACTAATCCAAAGGATCAATGGAGACTGCAGAGACACTCATCCTGGGGACCTCAGGCAGGATCCTCAAGAGAAGCACAGGCTAGGGAGATATGTCAGGCTGCTGGGGAGAGAGCATTGCATATCTGGAGGCCATTGCCCACTCAGAGATGTCACTGTCCAGGAATTATGGCAGGAGGAGCAAAGTTCAGAATATAGCCTGAGGTGACAGAGTGTGAAATGAACTCCGAATCCCACCACAGTCCACAGCAATGGGGTGCTTAGTGTCTTCCCCAAGCCCCTGAAAGCTGAGACTTGGGACAGCATGTTTTCTACTGTAGGTTCTGAACTCACTTGACACCTCCCAGCAGCCCTGGCAACTGCCTTTACCTTCCCCCGATCCACCTGGGACTTTGGTACAAATGACTAAGTTGTACAGGGGCTCCCATATAGCCCCAGAGATGACCCAGCTAACACGTTTACTACACACTTACTTTGTGCATCAAGTACTGTGGTAAGCAATCTCAGTCTCTCAGAATGCCATTTACAGTGCACCTCTGAGGGGACTCTAGAGAATGGTCCTTACTGTGCTCCTAGCCTTCCTAGGTCTGACCAGTTGCCAAATCCTGTTGCTCTAATTCTATGAGGCCTCTTGAATTAGAATTTCCCCCTCTTTATTAGGTTCCTGTGGTTGCCATAACATTACCATAAACCAGGGGACTTCAAACAAAAGCAATTTATTGTCTCACAGTCCTGAAAGTCAAAAGTCTGGAATCCAGGTGTGGATAGGGACTGTTCCTCTGAAAGCTCTGAATTCCATGTCTCCCTCTTAGCTTCTGGTGGTTGCTGGCAGTCTTTGACGTGCCCTGGCTGTAGCTGAGTTGCTCTGATCTCTGCCACCAACATCACATGGCCTTCTCCCCTCTGTGCCTCTGGGTTCAGATTTCCCTCTTCTTACAAAGACACCAGTCATTGAATCAGAGCCCACTCTTATCTAGGATGACCTCATCCTAACTGCATTGTACCTTATTTCCAAATAAGGTCACATTCACACATTCACAGGTACCACGGGGTGTGACTTGAACATGTCTTTTTAGAGGACACGGTGCAACCCACTCTCCATCTCCTGAGTTACCACTGCAGGCAAGTCTTCATCGGTTTATCTGGACCATTGCAATAGCTTCCCTTTTAGACTACTCATGACTTTCTCTCCTCATAGAACATCTGCTGACCTTAAGTCTTGACCACTTCCCTGTATAGAATGTAAGTTCCAAGAAGACAGAGACTTTGGCTGGTAATCTTCTTTCCCCAGAAGCTAGGACAAAATATGGAACACAGAAGGCTTTCAACAAGTACTTGTTGAATAAAGGAATGGAGTAATTGATAAATGTAAATGTATTTTTTAACATACTTACCCTCCTCTTCTCCCTGAATTAGAATGATTTCTCCCTTGTCGTGGTATTTCTATCTCTATGCCAAACTTGACTGCGTACTAGAGTCCATTTGCTTGCCCAGCTGGGATGTTACTCTCTGTGTTACTCGGAAACAGATGCTGAGTCTGGTTCATCTTTGAAGGCCCAGAACAACACATGTGCCTATCAACATCTGTTGAACTGAGCTAAATCTAGTTTATGAGGCAAGACAGAAACATGAAAAGCCATGTTCCCCCACCCCCTCTAACTTACTGCCACCACCGCACTTGCAGACCTGGAGAGGGGGTGAGAGGTGGGGCAGGAGGTAAACTTGCAAATTCTGTAAGTTCCCCTTTTTGCTGATGCTTGAAAAATTATCTTTCTGAGTCAGCACAGGTATTTTGATACTGTCTTGAGATTTGGGACATTTAAAAAAAAAACCAATGTTTTAAAAACAAGTGCTTTCACATTTACCATGAAACTGATGGGGTTGAGTGGGAGAATAACCATCACGAGAACCACTTACCCCTTCATCCTTTAGAGTTCTAGTTCAGGATTCAATATGACAACAAGCATAAGGAGCCTCCCAGGCTCTGCCTCTCCATAGCAGATGGGAACCATCCAGCTCAGGAATGGATTGGTCTTTATAAAAACACCCTGAAGTGGCTGGCACTGATGATAGCGTCTGGAGGGCTGTGTTCAGGATGGTGACAAGGGGTAGACTCTTGCTAATCTGAATCAGCTCTCAGGACAGCCTTTGCTTACATATAATCAGGCATAACCTCCAGAGGAAAGCCAGGCTCCCTGTAATTGCTTTGTTAGAATATCATTCTAGACCTTTCTATTCTCAATTCCATACCATCCAATTAAGTAAGAAAGCTTCACTACAGAGTGTGGCTGCCAAAATGGAGATGGCATGGGGGCGGGGCTACTGTAGGAAGGCTAGGAAAAGAAAGGTAGTGGGTCAAAGAGTGTCCCCTCAAAATTGATGTCCACCTAGAACCTTAAAATGTAATCTCATTTAATAATAAAGTCTCACGTTACAATTAGTTAAAATGAGGTTATGATGGACTAGTGTGGGCCTTAAAGCCCGTGAGTAATGTCCTTATAAAAAAAGGAGGAGACCCATAAAGAAATATATGGAGGGAAAATGGCCGCATGAAATTGG
The DNA here is from genome assembly GCA_004024805.1 of Geosciurus inauris. NCBI lineage: Eukaryota > Metazoa > Chordata > Mammalia > Rodentia > Sciuridae > Geosciurus > Geosciurus inauris. Next base: position 70,974 of record PVHX01005102.1, on the reverse strand, counting down.
GGGCAGAGTCTGGAGTGAGACATCTGCAGGCCAAGGAATAGCCAACATTGCTGAGAGCCACCAGAAACTGGAAGGGGCAAGAGAAGATCCTCCCCCTAGCATGTTCAGAGGGAATCAGGTCCTGGGGACACCTTCATTTTTGACTATTAGCTTCCAGGACTAAGAGAATAAATGCATGGTGTTTGAAGTCAACCCACATTTGCAGTTGTTAATTATTGAATGAAGTCCTAGAGAACATAGACAGTTGACAATATAGAGGGAATTATCAGAAAAAAAATGTTCATTTCTGCCTCCAAGACCCTCTTTCAAAGCATCTCTAAACACTGAGATAACTGCAGGGATGAAGTGGAAAGGGTGACGGGGGGCGCATAGGGATGGAGATGATGGTGGGGTGATGTGGGATAGAGTTGACAGTGGGGTGGTACAGGGAAGGAGATGATGTTGGAGTTCTACTGAAAAGAAAACAGATGAAAAGAAGGGTATTCTTTGTTTTTGTTTAAGCAGGGCAATGATATTTAAAGTTGGACTTTGTTGAGAGGGGAGTTTTCTAGATTTCTTTTTCTTCCTTCAGAGAATCTTATCTCTGCATGATCATAAAAGATGAGGGAGAGAGAGTGTGGACAAGTGGACTCTCTCTGCCCCCTTGGAGATGTGGGGAGGAGGGAGCTGACAGAGTTAGGGCCAGAGGGATACTTGCGTCCTGACTTCATTTACCTGAGGGTACAAAGGTATTAGAGCAAGCTAAGGGGAACCATGGTTCAAGAGTAGTTCATTTTAGGACACAGGAGCTCGCCACACCTTGGCCTACCCATGTGGGGTGGCTCAGACGTCAGCTTCCAGAACAGGATAAGAGAAGCAGAACAATAAGCATGTAAGTATTCCCTAAGGATGCCCAATGTTTGAATCAAAAGCAGGTTTAATCAGAGAGAAAATTGTGTTATTCTCTGTTCATCCCCCAAATCTCCACATGTGATGGACTGGTGGGGCATGAGAGAGAGAAAAAAAATCAATTCCAGAGACAAAATAAAGGAATTGTATTTACTCACACCTCTGTGAAATAATGTGTGGGAGTGTTCAAGGCATTAGGTGCAAATATCAGCTCAGTACCTTTTGGCCTTCTGAGCTTGAGCTGCTGAATCCCAGACATTTATTTCTTCCTCTGTTCAAAGAATTTCCCCACCAACATCAGCTTCCCAGAAACTTCTTTGTGAGTCACTTTTCTTTCCATCTGCAAGGGGAAATTTCCTTTTGATGGATCCCTCCAAAGGGATTCCTGAGTTGTTAGTTTCATCTCCTCCATGGTTGTCTCCACCTCTTAGCCTTTGTCTTGAAAGATGTAAAAGTGTCTTAAACCGAACACTTCAGTTGCACATTGTAGTTTTATTTTTTTAATTTTTTTTTATTTTGTGGTGCTGGGGATTGAAACCAGGGCCTTATGCATGCAAGGCAAGCACTCTACCAACTGAGCTATATTCCCAGCTCCCTGTACATTGTAGTTTAAAAACTCTGTGCCCAAGTAAATAGGACATTGCCACCTTGGTACCTGGTGCCCTGCTAGCATTGGTATAGTTGTGCTAATGTCCTCTGGGTGGGATATGTTGGATATAGTAGAAATGTCAATTGTTCTTGGGGCTTCAGAAGATAAGAAAGATGTTTCTCTCTACTCAAGCTTTTGGCTTAGACCTAAAAAAACAAAACAAAACAAAACAAAACAAAACAAAAAAACAGGACAAGCAGACACCAAGCTATTCATGAGGAAGAGCATTAGTTCTGTGGAAATGATGTATTAACCACAGCACAGGATCCTGGGGCATTTTTCCAGGTAGGAAAACCATGTCTAGACTAAAAAGGCCCAGCCTTCTTATATCTGTTGTTGGAGGGACGTTGGGCCAACATCAGTTTGGATGGATAGTTACTTACTTGACAAAATTTTGGAACACCTATTATGTGTTTTGCACCAAGTTGAATAAGACTAACCCTGTCCTCCCTGTCGTGGTTGTCAATAGCCAGGGAATTTTGTGTCTCCTGCTGCAGGAAGTTGCCTTTGAATTCAATCAGGTAACATTACTGCCTGCAGGGTCCTCTGCCCTCCTGTAAACTACTGTCCGAAGGAATGTTGCCTGTTGATAAAAACACTAAACCTGAGGACCCATAGCTTTCCTCTAGACCTTCTGTAGGAGATCTGTGGGATATATCAGGCCCCCAAACTGTGTGCTCTCCTCATCCTTTGGTAACGAATATCTGCGGCAGGCACTCTACCTGGTATTTATGTTTACATTCAGATTTTCCAAGTACCGAATGCCACCATTACTGTATGCTTTGAAGCCCACGCTGAATAGGCAAAGCACTCGTGTAGTAACCGTGACAAATATTTCCTGTTTCTAAAGTTTACAAGAACTTGCTTTGTACAAGATATTATTGTCAGCGTGGTACAGTAATTGCTACTACTTTGGTTTTGATTTCACTCACAAATTCTAGAAACTGTAAAGAGAGAGATTGATTTTTATAACATTCTCCTGGAACCTGAGTAAGATTTAATTTTCCCCTTATTATCCAGAATGAAATCTGCAGTGAAGTTTCAGTCTGTGGGAAGTAAACAATACCTCTCCAGTTCCCCCCCCCATGCTTGCAGTTGACAGCAGAGTTCATTCAGGCTTAATGGGCCCTGAGGAGGGGATCTATGCGCCTAAGGGGGTCTGGAGTCCCCTGAAATTATATGCAACATAGTGTGTGTAAAAGGAAAACTTCTGGGAAGAAGCCATACCTTTCCTCAGCTCTTCAAAGTGATCTGCACCTTGCAAAGGGTTAGCAAAGTTGGGGGCCCATGGCCACCGGTCTTCCATTCCATGGCTGTGATAGTTTTCACTGGCCCAAGCCAGGCCTGTGAGCCCCTGGAGTGCTACAGGATCTCCTTCAGGACCCACATGCCCACAGCATTGACTATCAACCATGAGGCTCTTAAATTAATGTGTATGGCAGGGAGAAGCGAAGGGTTGAGGCAGGTGAAAAGCCAGAAATCCAGAGGGCGCATGTCCCGCCACCCTCCCTTCTCCAGCCTGAGGTCTCTTCCTGGGCCCCCCAGTAGCTCATACTTGGATGAGACACAGCTTGCTATGTATGTCCTTTTCCTGAACAACTCTCACAGTTACTAGACAAGATTAGATCTAGAAACCTTTGCAGTCAAAGGAAAATCTGATTCCAAATGAAAGGTGAGGCTTAAACCCCATTTCAATGTTTGTGTTGTTTACACGACAGCAGGTCATGGAACACCAAAGCTGAGGAGGGCCAAGAGGTTCTCTCCAGCCTTCTTAATTTACTGTGGAGGAAACATACTCAGAGAGCTCATGACTGCTCCAAAGCCACTTTCCACATAGCAGCAGATCAGGGCCAAACCTAGGTTTTCCGAGTCTCAATCCTTTTTCCATCACTTTAGTCCACTTTCCCCTCTGCCTCCAAGTCCTGGTCTCAAGACAGGGTAACACCAAATAAAACAAAGCTACAACAACAAAAAACCACCTCAGACTCTTCAGAAAGGCCAAGTGGAATTCACAGCCCCAGGTTTTCCTCTGTTTGCAAGTCTCCCTGTTGTACTTCATGGAAATAAGGACTCTCTCTTTCATCTCCCAGTGCAGGAAAAACTAGATGCATGCAGGAAAGGAGGAGGGAGTGACTTTTCTGATTTATTTTGCTTGAGAGTTTGCCATTAAATGATTGTCTCCTCTGTTGGAATCGATTCATAGCCCCAAGTCCTCAAGTCCTCCATTTCGATGCCATTTTACAAACACGAACTCTGTCAGGTATGTAAAACAGCACAGGGCTCCATAGGGCTGAGCAGCTAGAGCTTCTGCTAATGTGAGATGCACAGAGAACACAGGAAGCTCCTGGCTCTCAGGCTAGGGCTCTTCCACTCCCACCACCTTACCAGGCAAAGACCCCACTGCATATGCAAAACCTCTTAGCCCTTAGGAGGGTGGTATTCCAGAAACCATATCCTCGTCCAACACATCAACATGGTATTTCCCAAACTCTAAGACTTTCCCTGGAATTCAAGACAGGATTGTAACAACCAGCTGATTGGAGATTTCTTATCTCTCTGGATAGAAAGAAATGAAGACGTGTTGTTCAAATGACAGGAGTGTTGGGAGCCAGTGTGAGCACTGGAGACTTCAGATGACTATCAAACCACGCAGTGCTCCACTAGTGAAGTTTCTTTCTGGGCAACTAGGAAACTCCTAAAAATAAACTCGAGTTCTTCAAATATTCTAGTTTGCCTTTAAGCTCTCTTTGGCTGGGGACCTGGCTGTCTATTTTTGGTTTCGTAGCCCCAGGTGGTATGGATTTGATCTATGAGTGATGGATGACCAGTGATGCTGTGCCTGCCCTGAGGGTTCAGCAGATACTTAGGAAAGGTTATCTGTGGGCGAGGTCACAGCAGTCCAGGATGACTGGGGACAGGGAAGTTCTCATTTAAGGATTCCTGGAACCACAGGAGGAAATTGGTACTTTTTGGACCTCATCCAGAAAACGAGAAAAGAATATTAAAAGAGCATTAAGAAAAGGGAGTTGGAGGAAAAAATCCTCCCACAGTAGGGCAGGCTGGCATAGGAGGCACTGCCCAGCCAAAACTAAGCTCCAAGTGGCTCCACCGCCCTGGCCCTGGGTGGTTGTCTTTGGCCTTTAGGATCAAGGCCTCTGCTTTGGTGATCCATCTTCTCATATTTCCCCATCCCCCGCCCTGACTCTACTTCAAGTTCACCTTGCCCTAGGCCTTTTTGATCCCTTGGCATCTGCACCAGGCCCTTGAGCTCCCTTCCCAGGAGCCACACCTCTTGCCTGTTGTGACACTATCCTTCCATCTAATTCCTATCATGGGCTGCCCAGTGCCTCGGGAGGCTCCAGGGTGAACCTCACATGCCGCCTTCTTCATCCCTCAGTGATATAGTCTGTTTTACCTGTTAGGAGGATATTAGCTGCGGTTAACAAAATAACTAAAACATAGTGGCCTAAAACACAGGGCTTTAGTTGTTCCCAAGGAGTCTGGGCTAGGAGATCCTGGGTCAGTCCAGCACCAGATGATGCCCATGAACCCCCAACTTCCTTCTCCACCCAGCTAGTAAGTATGTCAGCTTTTCTTTCTTGTGCTGGCTTCCCCAGGACTGGAAAAAGACAGTTGAGGTATCAGGCATTGTATTTTGACTAAAGGAAAAAGGATGGGTTAGACAAGGCACCTATAATATCTGCATGTTATGGTTTTGAATGTTTCTCCCCAAAGTTCATGTGTTGCAAACTTAATCCACAGATTCATTTGTTAGTGACATCTGGGAGGAAGCCACTGGGAGGTAATAAGGCTTACGTGAGGTCATGAGGGTGGGGTCCCCTGATGGCATCAGTGGCTTTATAAGAGGAGGAAGACAGACCTATGCCATGTGATACCCTCTGCCATGTCATGATGCAGCAAGAAGGCCATCACCAGATGCCAAGCAGATGCTGGAGTCATGCTCTTGGACTTCCTAAACTCCAGAACTGTGAACCAAATAAACTTCTATCTTTATAAATTGCCTGGTCTCAGATATTTCATTATAGCAACAGAAAACAGTTTACCATTTCCTCCTCTTGAATCCATTCATCAGTTTATTCACTCAGTGAAGTAATTTGGTTCCCTTCTATGCACTAGGTTTTGGATACTATGAAATGAATAACTAGAGTCCTTGCCCTTAGAACTTTTGAGGAAGCAGACAATCAACAGATGACCATGTTATGTGCAAGGAGGAGCACTGGAGCTTGTAAGTTCTGGACTTATGTTTAGGGAAGTTCCCAGCCCTAGGTGGGGGATTGTTCTAACTTCTCTGGGTTTGGGGTTGGGGATGTAGTTCATTGCTTGGCTTATGCAAGGCTTTGGGTTTGATCCCCAAAACTACAAAAGAGGAAAGGAAAGGAAAGTGGGTGTGGGGAGGCTGGTTGAAAAGGTCTTTGTAGCCAGACAGGTGTGGCTCTGCTGTTGCTTGTAGGACTCCAGCGAGATTTCCAATCCCTGGACATCTCTGCCTTCCCTTAACACTTCTCAGCTCTGAATCCATCCTTCAGTATGTATTCCATGGTAAAAGAGTTCCGTTTTTCTCTTTTAAAGTGCTGGAAGGACATTGCAGGAGGAAGAGGATTCCTGTCATTTCAGCATTGGTGATGTTGATGAGATGGGTGTCTGGTCATCCCTAGAGTCTGCTCCAGCCTCCAATCCCAGAATGTGGTCCATCCATAACCTTGTAGCCTTAGCTTAGTGACTACCTTTCTGCAACCCTCCTTATTTGGAAGTTAGTGCCTGCCCGGACAACCTCCTGCCTGTACCAACACCTGGACTACCTGCACAAGCCCCCACATGGTCCACACATGGCCACCAGAGCTTTGGCACATACAGAGGAACTCTTGTTCCCTCTGCAAATTCCACCCCCATCACACACGGTCTGAGGACTCAGCCTCTGCCTCCTCAGTGCCCAGACTCCACTGAGTGCCACGCCACTGGATGGAACCACTTGGTCCCCACCTGCATTTGGAAGGGTCCTCTGTTGATTGCTCAGCAACTCCCTGGACAAGCTCTGTCTGGATAAATGAGTGAACTTCTCTGCTATCTGGTGACCTAACCATACCTTCTCCAATGAGGACTGAACCCATCCAAGTCTGTCCTCTGTGACTTTCCCTCAAGGAAGGGTACCAGAGAATATCCTCATATTTTACAGTACTCTCCCATCACAGTTACCACTTCCTTACATTTAACTTCCCTTATTATACCTGCTGTGTTTCTACCTCCTGATTGGAGCCAGGCTCTTGACCATCTCAGTGAGGAGGCATGCAGCAACTTTATCTCAGATTTATTTTTTTTGGAATAAATGAGAAAGCCCACAGCTCAGGGTTGTACTCATCAGGGCTGCTCATTTTCCTCTTTGTCTTAGCTGCTACTTCCTTTTCACAGAGAACAAGGAAACCAATGTCAGTGAGTGCCTTCCGGGCACTAGGCAATATACCAGGCACTTGACAGGATGGTGGTGACGTGCATGTGGTTAGCCTTAGAGGAGGAGACAAAGGGTCAGGGAGGTTGAAGAGATTACCTGGGGTCATGCATGCCATAGTGATGAAGCTGGGCTACAAATCCAGGTTGTCAGTCCTCCCAGTCTACACACCACACATGACAGTAGACTTTCTCCTACAGCCCCTAACATTCCTTTTTACCTCAGTGAGAACAATTTTCCTATATAAGAAGGCCTCCTGAGTCTCATTGAGTCTCACTACTCACTTTGTGGTGAAAGCCACTGAACAGGAGAAGTGCCATTTTCTGGAGCTCGTTCATCATGATTTGACTAAGAGGCCTAATCCTGTGTGTTTGTGTATGTGGTATGCTGGGGATTGAACCCAGGGCCTTGTGCATGCAAGGCAAGCACTCTACCAACTGAGCTGTATCCCCAAGAGGCCTACTTCTATAAGTAAGTTCTGACTCACTGGAAAGGGGTGAGCCTGAGATTTCTCTCTCTTTCTGAGCTGGCTTGTCAATGAGACAAGGAGCCTGCTCTCAGAACTGTTGCTTTCAGCCTCAGAGAGTAGGAACTGGGCTGCTCAAGGCTCCACTTTGAAAAAATCTCATTGATTAAAGTCATATTTATGGGATTTAACATTAACTGTGGACTCATCATATGGTTTGTTGCATGAACCTATCTCCCAAAGATCAGTGACCTTTTTTATGTTCACGGATGCTCCCAAAGTGCTTACTGTGGTTACTTAGCACAGGGCCTGTTGTGTGGTAGACACTCACTAAATGTTTGTCAGTGCATGAATTTACACTGTCCAGGACTCATCCTGTGTCTGGACGTGTAGGGTTTCACTAGGGTATTTTCAGGTAGGATTTTATCTTAAAAGCAAGAGTAGGAAAGAGTGAATATACCACAATAGGAATATTACTTTTCTAAATCAAGGTATGATATGATGATAATGTAGTGCCGTGACCAAATTCATCCTAATCAGAATTTACTTGCCCCGTGTTTCTCTCTGGATGTTAGCCTCTTCTACGAATCAGCCTATTTCACTGTTGATATATTAATCATCAATAATGAGTCGGTAAGAATAAAGGTACAATTCCACAAAGTAATTTTTTAAATAGCCCTTTGAAAAAAAATTGCCCTGTGCTTGACAGAGACTTCTCTACCTGGCAGTGACTCCATGAATGTCTATTGTCACTGATGATACTATGATGATAGTAAGACCCTAAAATAAAGGACTGACATGGATGGGGCAGATTAAGGCAGAATAAAAAGGCCTGAGAAGAGCAGTAGGGTTTTTGACTGGTCTCTGTACTCATCTCAATCCTAGAACGCTTCCCACACTTCTTCGCTTAATAATTTGGTATATTTGTGCTGTAGCACATTATAAAAAAATCTAAACCAAAATAGCAAATGAAAAGGACACTCTCTCCACATGTTATAGGTGATCAGGTATGGAGAGGACCATTTTGAGGACAAAGGTTGCTCATTGCTATTTTGCAAGTACGATGTATGTCATTTGTCATTAAATTCTTTAATGCTTTAGAAAGGCCTTGTTTCTTACTTCCCTGAAAATATCTTTCTTATTTTTCCTTTTCCATGTTAATATCATGAGGAAGAAAAAGGGATTTAGAATAGGGCTGTTACAGGGTTGGGGTTGTGGCTCAGTGGTAGAGTGCTTGAACAGTATTGAAAATCTACAGCATTCAGATGGTGCAGTAATGGGTTCAGTCCTTAGACTAAGGAGAGTTCTTTCTCCCTCCCACTCTCCTCCTTCCCCCTTTCCTTTTCTCAATAACTTGGCAGTCTTGAATCCCCTACTTCTTGTGGAGGCTGGTTTACCAAAGGCCACAGTGCCTCTATTTTAAAGTCTGGAAGGCACATCAGGCTTTTTATAACCTTTTCAGGGACAAAAGCTGATTGGCAGTGCTGATAGCCTATTATAACTATTACTTCATTAGAGGCGGGCTCAAAGGACAGGCTTCTCTCTGTTCTTGGGTAACATTATTAATGAGAAAACTGTCATATTTGGGGGACAAAGATTGCTCATTGCTACTTTGCAAGTACTGTGTATTTCCTTTGTAATTGTCAAGTGAAATTCATCTTTCTAGAAAGCTGCACACAGTTCATATTGTGACTTATTAGAGCAAAATTGTTAACATTCAATCTATTTCCATCTCTTTTCCTTAGAGAGACAAAGAGAAATTATTCAGTAAATGATGATTGTCAGGTGGCTCTTTGCTTTAATGGTAAATTTGGGCAAGAATCCTGTGGGACATAGAATTGCTTAGATTCGTATTTTGACAGGAAGTCTCTAACAGCTAGAGTGAGTTTGGGGATTAATGTTCAGACTTTAGTCACTCCTGCTCCTGTTGTCCATTATTACAGTCATTAAGGATTAACACTCAGGACTGCAGTTATGTCCTGCTGTGGCCTCTCCCAGGAACAATTCTATTAATACCACTTTTCATCTTCCCAGGGGCAAATTCAGGAAACAGCCAGGGAGAGAAGCTCTCTCAGCCAGACGCCAGCTTTCCCAGAGCCTGATGGGAAGGAGTCTCCATTCACCGGGACCACAACAGATTCCTTCTCCAATTTATGGGGGATCCACAAGGAAAATGCATCTTTGACCCAATATCTAGAGGAAGCTGGTCGTGCCCAAGGCCCACAGCAAGAGGAAGAACCAGGCAGAGAAGGCCACACATCTGGCGGTTCTGGGGCAGACGGAGAACATGACCAGAACACCCAAGAGGCTGATGCGGGAAAAATGTCCCTGGCTGCACCCTCAGCACACCTCCCCTGGGATGCCGGTGCTGACTGCAAGGAGGCTGAGGAGCTGGAGTCTCTCTCTGCTGCTTCCCCTGGCTCTGCAGGCACCAGCCTCACCTTGAAGAATATGTGCAAGGGGTCAAGGGGCAGAGCAGCTGCATGTGTGACACAGTGTTTTGGAGTCAGTGACCAAGGAATGTGTTGTGATACCATGGACTCTCCTGTTGGGGCACCAGCTGATAAATATTGGCCTCAAGAAATCTGCTGCTTGGACTATGAGCTGACAGAAGGTCAAGGCAAAGTCTGTGATTTATGTCCTTCTGATGACAAGATACTGGCAGTTCCTTCACAGACACGAGGTTCTGAGCCTTCATGGCCTCCATGTGAAAACAGCAAGAACAAAAACACAGCTGTGTCCCCTCTTTACATCAGCACTGCCACCTGGAACATGTCATGGAAGGCCAATGAAGGTGCCACAAGGGGGCATCAGGCTGAGGTCGAGCATTCCTCCTGCATCTTGTCCTCCATAGCACCTGCTGCCCAAGAGAGTCTGATGCCCCTCAGCTTGGGAGGGTGTGGGGAGACACATCTCCTTCCTTCTGAGGATAATTCTTTCCTGAACTCTAAAGAAGGAGGTGACCAGAGTCTCAGTGTCCAAGTGACCACCAACCCACCAGCCAATCATGGTTCAATCCTGAAGCTCTGGCAGGAGAAGCCAATAGCACTGGCTGCTAAAGTTGAGGGTCTTCAGGTGGCCAGGGAGATTGAGGACAAATTGAGTATTGCTGTTGCCACCGAAGTCCACCCAGCCAAGTGCCAAGTTGCTTCATTTTCTGAGAACAGCCTTGAAGATGGTGCCCAGGAGAGCTCACCTGAGGCACCAGATGAAAATGTTGTTCAATTTCCTTCCAGCATACACTCGGGTCATATCTTTGGTGGTTCCACAAATGAATCTACAAAAGATTCACTTTGCATGGCCCTCGGTGTTCCAGAAGTTCCTGGTCATGTTCCCTCATCCCCTGAGGGAGAGGGTTTCTGTAACATTTCCCCTCTTCAGATTGATAATCAGTCTAGAGATGTGAGTCAGTCCACTGACAGAGGAGACATTAGGAGCCTCAAAGAGGATTTCCAAGAAAAAGGAAGTGAAACAAAGCAGAGACTCCAACTGGAGAGACTGTCCTGCCAGGGTTGTCTTTCTGCAGATGATTTCCAAGAAACTTTGCCCCCTGTATTGGCTGCACAAGAGGAAGCCGGCATGGTACTCTTAGAGCACTCTCCAGCAAAGACCAGGGAAGAAAGAAGGTGCAGCTCAGGCCTGGGGACCAGTGTCTCCATGATGGCACAAACGGCTATGGAAGGAGATAGTCAGGCTCTGAGCAGTGTTCCATCTGTCCCTGAAACACTCCAGGAGCAGTCTGGACTAGGGAATTGGGAAGTAGGAGCCAAGTTGAAGATCATAACCCTAGAGGCTTCTGTTTCTGAAATTTGGCCACCAAGAGAAGTGACAGAACCTGAGAACAGGGAGGCAGAAGCTGGTTCCATAGGCCCCGACAATGCCTGGACTCTATCTACTGCGGCTGTGCCTGAGGCAGACCTGCTGGAAGCCGCAGCACAGGCTCGTTGTCCTCAGGCTGAGACAGCCCCAGCTCTGGCCAGCAACAGGGAAAGCTGTGAAGGTGAAGCAGCAACAAGAAGGGCACGTGGGTGCACTCCTCCTCCCCAGGATTTGAGCCAACCCAGACTCCTGGAGTCATCTGTGGACCCTGTTGATGAAAAGGAATTACGTGTCACAGATCCACTCTCAGAGACTGGTGGGAAGGAAAATGTTAACCATGCGAGTAAAGACCAGGAGGAAAACCAGCTCAAGGTGGCCTTCTTTAAACAGTTTCTGATCTCCTCTAACATTCTAGAGTCCTCAGTAGATCCTCTTGATAACAGGGCGGGTGTGGAGGAGTACCCCAGGGCCCAGCAACCAGAACCTTCTGAATCCACCCTAGGGGCCATCAGAGAGGGGAATGCATCAGCTGATAGCAACTCGGGCCAGAGAGTGGATGTCCAACCTGCCATTCTGCAAGTTCCATGTCCCCATCACAGTTGGGAAACCATTCCAAGCAAAAACAGAGTCAACCAAGACCAAGTAGACAGGGAGAGAGAAGAGATCGAACAAAGTCAATACAACCAAGCAGAAGTGCAAGACCAACCCGCCAGTTGGCCCACTGAAGAAGGTGGGCAAAGAATTCCAAGCGCATGCAGGATAAGCCAAGTGAAAGAGGGTGGTGGCAGAAGCTCAGGGGAGGGAGAACAAGAGCAAAGGGACACAGCTAGATTTATTTCCCACACTTCACCTCTTTCTGGTTGTCTTCCAATGACGCATGCCCCTGTTGGGGTTGATGCTCCCAACTCCACAGTTTATGATGGATCTGAAAATGACGTTGTTGAACCCAGAAACCATCAATATGTATTTTCTGACTCAAAGGAAAGGGGAACTATGGAGAACGAGTGTGGGAAACGTGTGCCCTCCTCCAGTGATTTTATGCCATCACCTTGCGCTTCATCTCCTGAAGGAACCATCTTTTGCTCTTCACTGAGCCATAGGATTGAGGAACTGAAAATAGAAGAGGCTCAAATTGGGGAAACCAAACCCCCAAGCTCATCTGGCTCTCTCCAGATGAATTTGGCTTTCATTTCTGGAGAATGTGAGTCAGAGAATGCCTCTGAGTTCCTGCAGGACCTGTGGCAGAAGGGCTTCCCCCTGGGCAGGGAGGAGAAGCTGGGGGTAAAGAAGCCCAGCCGCATGGCTGCCCAGACTGGCAAATTACCAGGGGCCCATCCAGCAGCAGCCATGTCAGAGGAAGTCAGGAAGCAGCAGGAAACCTCAGGCAGTGGACATTTAGCTGAGGGAGTAAAGAAGAAAATTCTGTCCAGGGTGGCAGCCCTGAGACTGAGGTTGGAAGAGAAAGAAAATGTCAGAAAGAACTCAAGTCTTCTTAAAAAGATCCCTAAGCTTGAAAAATCCTTATCATACATGGATGAGAAAAAAGACTCGAAAAAGATAGCTTGCAAAAGAGAAGGAAAAGGTGAGGCTCTGTGGCTTTCTATCATTGTTGAAGTTTGGGTTCGTAGGATGAGGCATGAAGTTCCTATGTCCTCAAGAGCCCTTAGCAATTCAGGTCAGCATCCACCAGGTGGCCGTTGATGCCACGGTATGACCAAGTGGCTTAGGATGCAGGCCTGTGGGTCTCAAACTTGAACAGGCATCAGGATCACTGGAGGGCTTGTTACAACCCAGATTTCCTGGTCTTACCCCAGAGCTCCGATCCAGTGTTCACGGGGAGGTGGGCTAAAGAATGTGCACTTGTGCAAGATTCCCAGGTGATGGGGATTTCCAGATGGTGCCACATCTGGAAAGGGTGGGCAAGGCTGCTGTAGGTGTCTTTGAGAGCATGTGATTAAGATCCCTTTCTATTTAATTATCCTTTAAAAAAAGTATTTAAAAAAATAAACCACAAAGCTAACTAGTGTAATTAAAAAGAACAGCAGGATACGTAGAAAGAAATATCCCAATACAATTTGAGATTTTCCCCTTCAATCATTAATGTTCATTAGAAATGGCTTAACTTAACCTTGGTTTTTTTTCCAAATTTGAGTATAAAATTTCTTTCCAACTCACCCTCCCACTCTCTGAACTTAACCTCCTCTAACCTCCTCTGGCGGCCGAGTTCCAGATTTCAAGCCACTTGAACCTCAAAGGCCCTTGTAATTGCAGTTACAGAATCACTTCAGCTCCAAATTCTGTTCCAGAGCCTGAAACAGGCCTCTTTTATTTCAGATGCACAGTGCAGAAGTCAAGGAGGAGCTCAGGGAACTAGAGCGCAACCGCGCTGGAGCAGAGCTCTGGCCCAGTGACCTGGAGGAGAAATTTTGTCCTCACTACGCCTGGGTCCTCTGACCCCAAAGCCGGTGCTTCTCCTTCCCAGATCTCATCAGACAGGGTTCTGAAAGGATGGCAGACAAGATCGCCTTCTAAAGAGAGGGGGTCTCCAACAGCTTATTAGTGCATATTTTGAAATGTAGCGTAGGGAGCAAGGCTTTTTTTTTTTTTGTACTAGGGATTGAACTCAGGGGTACTCAACCACTGAGCCACATCCTCAGCCCTATTTTGTGTTTTATTTAGAGACAAGGTCTCACTGAGTTGCTTAGCACCTCGCTTTTGCTGAGGCTGGCTTTGAACTTGCGGTTCTCTTGTCTCAGCCTCCCTAAGTGCTGGGATTACAGGCGTGCGCTGCTGGGACCAATGCTTTAATTAAAAAAAAAAAAAAATCTCAGAAGTGGTTTCAGCCCAGAGGGAAACAATTTATTTGGGATTCTTGTCCACAAGTACTCAAGTTGCCTGTGGAAGGAAGGGCAATGCCAAGAGCCTCCGCCTTGGAAGAGTTTGAGCCCAGCATGGCACCCCAAGCACCCAGGGCTGCTGACAGGGCAAGCCTCATTCTCCAAGGCACAATGCTGGCCAAGTAGGGACCAAGGGCAGCAGGCCACAGGCTGAGGGCCCTGCAGAGACCATGGGATAGAGACAAACAAAGATTTTTCCAGGCCAGACCAACCCAATGTGGCAGTGAAGGACCATTATCAATGTCCCCTGGGGCCATGGGGACCCTGACGAGGCAAATGAGAGTTGAGATGTTTGCGGGGGTTTGGGCCCATGTGGAAGAAGCTGCGAAACCATGGTTTAGGGCAGAGGTTAGGAGCTGGATTGCTTGGGTTCAAGTCTGGCTTCTGCCAAGAGCTGGGCAGCCTTGGACAAATGCCTCAGCCTCTGGAAGCCTCACTTTCCTCACCTATAAAATGGGGGACTGATAATAGGACTCATCTCAACATAAAAGTGCAAAGGAACATGAAGAAAATACCCATGAAATAAATTCAGAGCTTAGTTCTGACTCAGGGTCATTGTGCCTGAGTTGATACCCACTTCGTATTAGAAGAAAGAGTGCTTCCTGCACACACTGCCTTTCTTCTAGAGGAGCACCAGGCCTCGTTGGAAGGGGGAGCCATCTGGTGAGGGAGCATGCAGGGCCCCTCACCTGAGTTCCTCTTGAGTTCCAGGAGGCCTTTGCTCATGCCCAGGTACGCTCTGACCCTGTTGTTCTTCCCCAGCAGCAGGAGAGATGCCTCCTGGGTGGGTCTTTCCCTCTCAGGGAAAGGTAGGACAGTGCACCCACCCTTTTAGGCTTCCAGCTGCTGGCCCTAACCACAAACAAGCGCGAGGCCATTCCACTGAAAGTCGTATACTTGGCTTGGTGTACGACTGCCTGACATTTATTAAGGACATGCTGTTTTACCCTGTGACCCCAATTACTTGTGATAATTAGCGCAGCGAGTATTTATTCAATAAGAATCTGCCGTGTACACTACTCCATATGAAGCAAGAAAGCCAAGGACAAGTGACAGGAGAAATGATTCTCTTCTGGCACTTACTGCTTGGGACGGCAGATTTTGTAGGCTCCACCCCTGACAATGGTCTGCCTCTTCCTTGTAACTTATTACCTTTGAGCTGTCCATCATGGATTCCATCTATGACCAGCTTCTTAAGAACCTACTCCACCAACATATACTCAATGATTTTTAATTTTGTTTTTCCAGGGTAAGCTGTGGTCATTCCATTGTTTAAAAACAAAATCATCACTAGGAAGACACCAGACTAAGAAGTTCTCATTCTGTCTGGTGCAGAGTCCTCATCTCTGCTCTCAGTATTGTGCTCCAGACCTGTGGCGACACCTTGCCTGGGCACCCACAGTGTGATGCTCACTCTGCCCTCTCTGGAGCAGCCCAGATTCAGTGCCACCAACCAGTGACCTGGTTGGCTAGGAGTTGGAAGTGTGTGTGTGGCAGGGGGTGGGAAGGGACTTGGATGATTCTGAAAGAAGGAAAATAAAGGCTGAGTGACCTTTTCATGGCATCTTCAGTACACTGGAAGCCTCATGTCCACCAGAGGACTTCTGTGTGGTGTTCGCTCAACACTTGATAAACGAGTGACACTCCTGGGCTGCCTCTGCGCTCATTTGGCTTCCGTGCTACTTCTCTCTCCATAAACAGATCCTTCCCAAGGCCCCAGGCTCCTTGCAGACCCGGTTTCCTGTCTCCCAGAGCCTATCATTCAGTTCTGCCCCCATAGAAGGCCCTTCTCTCCACCCTCCAACTTTCTTTGTCTTCAACACTTACAACAGCCTTCAGAATGTGTAGGTGTCCCCAGATCGTCCAGGAAGACTGCCACTGTGTGGAAGGGCCTTCAAAGGAATAGTCCAGGAGGAGGTGGATTGGTCAAGGCCTTGCACTAGCATCTGAGGCTGTGCCCTGGAGCAGCCTCGTCGTGGGTAGGCGCCGTACAGCCCAATGAACCAAGGAGGTGTGCCATCAGTCTGGACGTGGTGTGTTTTCTTTCTTGACAGTGGCGCACTTGGCTCCAGTAATGTTCTTAGTAGTCTCAGCTACTCTCTGGTTGAGGGATTTGTGACCCACCAGCCCGTTGCCACTTCCTGGGCACATAGTTAGCTTTTAAATATGCACTTCTTCTAGCCAAGTGTCTGCAGGAGGTCCGGGAAAAATGGGAAGCTCGTTTAACACATCACTACTTCATTAGAGTGGAATTTGAGGCAACAGGAGTAAACGAAGCCTCTTGAGGGATACTTTTGGCTTGCCTGTGGATTATATAATATTTTTAATGTCTGTTACTGAAGCTGCAGAGTTATGGAACTTGGGTTTTAAAAACCTGACAGCACATTTCCAATCATCTTACCCATCTGACTCCATCCTCACCGTGTTCTAGTGTCTATGCTGCCACCCAGTGGCCTCCCTGACTAATTACACATTTGCCGGTCAGGCTCTGCGCTCATCACCAATAAAAATAAAGGGTAATATTTAAAGGTCTCATTCCAGCCGCTGAAATCATTTCCTTCTGATTCCTGTTTCATTCACATAGACACCTCTTTTGAGAGTGAGAGTGATGTCAACATCCCTCTAGTCCACAGGCCATCTTTAGCAAAGACAATTGTGACTAGGGGAGAGGACGAATGAGCAACATTCATCAACACATAATTTATTGTAGAATTGTCTTTTGCATTTGGAGATTTAACTGCAGTTACCTGAGTAGTCCATATTTTATTCTATACTACTAATCTCCAGATTTAATTTTGACCTGGACCACTTGATAATTATTTAAGAGCATCTTTATTTGGGCCCAGGTCCTATAGATCAGGTTGCTTCCACCCTTAAAAAAAAAAGTCTCTCAAGTTCTGTCTCACAGAGGGCACTATAGTTTTAAGTAATGAAAAACAGGAGTTTTCCATGGCTGAGATATTTCCTGACCACTCTGGAAATGTAAATGTAAGCTGCGTTTGCAGAAGTTTTGAAGATTCTACCACCTCGTGGACAAAATGAGTGGTCTGCTCACTTTCCTAGCATTCAAGCAAGCCACATCACCTCTCACTCATTTTGCTCATTCATAAATTGGGAGATGTTGTTACTGTTTCTTGGAATTCTTGTGAATTCTCGTGAGAATTAAATAAGATGCCATGGGAAAGTCTTCTGCCCACACTGACCTGCACATTTCTTGTTTCTAGCTCCAGTATTATTGAGAAAGATCCAAGCGGAGATGTTCCCTGACCACCCTGGAAATGTAAACTTAAGCTGCCAGTTTGCAGAAGTTCACGAAGATTCTACCATCTGGTGGACAAAAGATTCAAAGTCAATAGCTCAAGTCCAAAGAAGGTGGGATATTGGATCCTGGTTGCTTTTTTCACAGTTGTTACATGTTTATTTCTTAGTGTAGTTGTAAAAGAAAATCATAAAATTATAGGAAGTGAAAAGGCAAACGGAAGTAGGGATCTCATGCCCACAGCTCCAAGAAGAGTAGGAATTTGCTTTCAGACGCCTGAACAGGGGACGTGGTGGACGGCTCTCTCCTGGGCTCTGCCACCCTGGAGCTCTGTGTTCTTAGGAAGTCCAGAGGCCTTTCATTATGGTTTTAAAATCAGGAAACATGTTAATATTCTAGACTAAGGATCTTTGGTCTTAAGGCCAAAGAACTCTTTTCTGTATGCCTGTGAACTTTGCTATTGGGTGTTTGCTGTTTTATAAATTCCTATTAATCTGACAAAGGTGAATCAAAAGAAAATAAAAGTTCCACAAGTTTACTGAAAAGTAACAGTACTGGGGATGACTGGCAACTGTCACTGAGGTGGGAAGACCAGTTTATTTCTGGGTCCCTAGGACAGCCCAGGAGGGGAGACTGGGGAAGAGATGCCTGAGGGTCTTTGACATGAACACTGGTGTGGGGGGAACCTGCCTCTTGGCAATTAATGCTTGTTCAACTGAACTGATGAACTCAGGCTTCGTCTGGTGCATTCTAGACACAAATCACCTGGCTCCATAGAACCAGCACAGCTCAAATAACCCACAGACACCCATTCCTGCTCCAGGAGGCCCCAGGTCAGCCCTTGAGTCACTGGAGGTGTTCACATCCCCTTCATCTGGTCATGTGTAGATTGAAAAAGGAAAAAAATCGGATATTTTCCGTGCAGTTAAATCAAATTTGTCTTCTTGGAACATATGTCTGGGAATTCTTTCCCAAACCCAGCTATGGAAGACTAGAACTGTGGTTTCATTTCTATTAACATTACCCCAGAAAATCTAATTAGACTGTGATTGATATAATAATCACTTGGCCTAAAATGTCACCATGACCCTGCCTGTCTGATGTGTGGCTTAAAGAAGATTATTATAATGGAGAAGTAGCAGCTTGATTTTTAAATCAAGGAGGTCCCCTAGAGCTTTATTTAAAAAGTACTAATTATTCATTTTACCTTTTTTTTCTGAAGCTGTCACCAGAGAACAATTAACTAGCGTTTTCAGTGTTTTTCAATTAACCAGGGTTAGTTAGTGCTTGAATTTTCCAGATTCCTTTTCCATTTGAGGCATATTTACAAAAACCTCACATCCCTCCAGGGAGCATATGTCATTAGTGAGCACTTAAGGCCTTTAAATTCTTAGCAGTATTTGCTTCATTTCATGTTGGCAATAGCTTAGTTGAACCCATCTGCTTTACACTAACACTTGAGAATGTTTTGAAATCATAATTCCTTTGTAGATTGAGAGATCATTTACATTATTTCAGGTGGGTTTCCAAGTATTAGATAATCTCTCTCACCCCTACTTTCAGTTGAGTGTTTTCTTTTACAAGTCCCTCCATGAAATATCTCACTACCTTATTGTGTTATTCAGCTTTCCATCACTATGACAGAACACCTGAGATAATTAACTTATGAAGAAAAACAGGTTTATGTTGGCTCACAGTTTTTTGGAGGTTCCAGTCCAATATTAGGCAGACTTGTTGCTTTTGGCTTCTGGTAGGGATTCTGGGTGGCAATGTCAGGGAGCATGTGGTAGAAGAAACTGCTCACCTTGTAGCTAGGAAGCAAAAGAAAAGTAGATGTGGAGGAAACCAAGAAGAAAGTGGTGGCATGCTCTGCCTTTGCATATGGTGGCAAGATGTTTTGGCTGTGCGGAGGCCCTTGGCTTGAATTTCTCCATGTCTCAGCGTCCTCATCTGTGAACTGAGAAGAGTAACCATCTTCCCTCTGAGGTGGTTCTGAGCATGGACCTCTAAGTGCTTTAGCACAATGTCCAATACCTTCCAAGCGCTCAGTATGCATTAGCTGTCATCATCTATACCTGTCACCACTCTGTTTTGTATTCAGAGCACAATGTCTAGAACTTAGTGATATTGGGTAGGTGGGTGATATCATTAGGGGAAGGCATTATTTAAAAGGACCCCACTCCCCAATCCAGGCATGTTGGCACACACCTGTAGTCCCCGGTGCTAGGGAGGTTTAGGCAGGAAGATCACTTAAAGAGCTCAAGACCAGACTGGGGAACACAAAGACCCTGTCTTTTAAAACATCACCAAAAGGAGGGGGACCTCAGTTGTGAATTTTTATGTAAAACAAAGGGCCTCCTTTTTTGCCCCCTATTGACTATGTTTAGGTTAGAGTATGGAGTCACTAGATTTTCTTTAAGCACAGGACACCTGGATTAATAATGCAACTGAAGTGGATTCTGAGCAGATATGTTATTGACAACTCTCTTGGCTCTGTCAGCGGCAGTTGAGCCTCCGGCATGTTTCTGTGTACCCGTCCTGGTCCTGCCTGTTAGAGTGAGGGTGTTAAACCACAGCACAGGGTCATGGTCCTCCATGGACAAATGCTCAGACAGCCCGTAAAGGGCCAGTCCTCCCACTGGCCCACTGGCTGAAAACACAAGGGAGAAACATAACCTTGTCTTTCCTTTAGGCACTAGGACAATGCGACTTTACAATGATGAGGCATATGAATGTAAATGTCCCCCTTTACAGTGCAGGGGACAACTCCACTGTTTCCTTGACCATCGTTCAAGCCAGTCATAAGGACCAGGGCCTCTACAGCTGCTGCATCAAGAACAGCTATGGAAAAGTGGCTGCTGAGTTCAATCTCACAGCAGAAGGTAACCTTGCTTCTCAGTCTCAGGTGGAAGCCCTGGCCCCGCCCACTTCTGAATGGACACCTGTACTGAGGCCAGTCTCCTCTTTGTCTTCTTCTAGTTCTTAAACAGCTTTCGGGTCACCGGGATATTAAAGGTAAGTCAACGTGAGTTGGCTGGTTAGAGGAAATTAGCTTCCCACGACAGCTCCTGGCACGAATGGTAGAACACTGTCCCCGTGGACCCCTCCAACCCAGAGGAGAGCTCGGGAATGGCTGGAGAAATGAGGGACAATTCAGGAGCCATTTCCATGAGATTGTAAGGGCCGTTCTCTCTTTGTGGTTTTACTGGGCTGCAAACACCCTCACATGTGTTGTATATGAAAAAGAGAGCAGCTAGCTGGTGGTGGTGCAGATGCTGGGAACGCATGTAGGGGGAGTTTGGATCTGACCTTTTCCAGTTGGCGTCACACTGGCACTCAGCCCTGCCATGTGGGGTTTTCCAGCCTGTGACACTTACACAGCATGTTTTGTTTCTTCAATTCCCTTTGTAGATTGACTAGCTGAGCAGAGAGCGCCAAGTGCTGGCGCTGTTTGTTTGCATCTTAATGAAATGAGAAATGGGTTTTTGTGCTTCTTATCTGGTGTCCCCACAGCCTAACAGCTGCTGCCACCAGAGGGTCATTCATTGAGTCTCCCACAGTTTGGTGGAACTCGTGTATTCCCTCTTTGGGAAAGTTGCTCTCGCCTGCCTACGTCCACCCAGGCCCAGCCCTACCTGTCTGTGGTTTTCCAGTTTCCATGGTACAGGTGCCCTCAGCACGGCCAATTTTAAATTACCAATGTGGTCACAAATTGTGAAGCTGGTGGAGATGCCCACAGTCAGTTCTTGGGAGCCAGAGCAAGGTGGCTCTGTGTGCCTCATGGGGCCCCCTCACCACCGGGTTATTAACTCAGCACAGAATAGTTCAGCTTTAGGGAAGATATGGGTAAAACTCTGATGATTAAATTGGGTTCATCTTAAAGTTGTATTGCTAGTGCTGAGTTTTAAAGCAACCAAAACACCTGTGATCTCTGTAAAAACAGGACAATAGAAGTGATCAAGTTGCACTAAGACCCAGTATGCCAAAAGCAAGAAACTGGATCACAGTTGGGAATGGTCTAGCAAATATTGTGATATTTATCCAAAACAATATACTTCAATGCAAACTCTTCACAAACCCATGCAAATGCTAAATCCCTGTCTTCAGTGTGTAGTGTACTTGTGCTACAATTTAAAATCGTTCCCTTGTTTCTCCTTCACAACCTCAAAAGTCAAAATATGCAAAAGAATCAATTCCCTTCCTCCTTCTACTCTAGAAAACAAACCGACTTGGACTAGGGCTTCTCTGTTTCCCTCAGCTTCTTAACAGTGATTGGCATTCACATCTGATACTTGCTACGACTTTCTTAATTTTGGTTTGCCTAAACTAATTTCACAAGGCTTTTACCAGTCAAGAATGAGACCCCAATGGGGATATGTAACAGAAGACCTGATGGAAATGGTGCCGTTGGAAGAGCCCGTTGACTCCAACCACAGAGTCAACCCTGCTCCCAGCTTTTGCCCCTCTGTGACTGGGAGTCCCAACTTTCACGAACTCACCAGGCTGGGGAGGCCATACTTAGCCTCACCTGACCCTGTACTTTAGTTGGATCAGCTGAAAACTACTTTTAATCACCTTTGTTTATTTAGAGAAATCTCTCACTAAATATTCATTGAATTCTCTATGGGAGGAACAGATAGCATTTTGTAAGTCAGTCTCTAATTAAAAAACTAATAAAGCTAAACTCGCGGGAAAGCCTGTGATGAATGATGGGCCAAATAAAACACAAGTAGCCCAACTTAATGATGTCATTACATTTTATGAATATATTCATGGATTGTTTTTCCCCACCTCCTGGCAGTCTTTGGCACAGGTTTCTCTGCAGCCACATGGTTTCTCTGTGTGTTTAGGATTTGGATTGGATTATGCAATTTATGGGTGTAGCAGAGAACCTCAGGGAGTTGTTTTGATCTCCTGACACTCACAGGCACCCGTTTGGTTGATTGATTCCCACAGGCCTTTTCTGGTTCTCTCACACGACTGCCCCCTCAGGTACTCGAGGCAACTGTGCAGGTGAGCCTGGGCAATGGAGGGCTTTCCACAGCCTGAGACTTGAACTGCCACACTCTGGTCTTTTCTGAGACTCCCTTCAGGTGTTCTGTGTTCCTGTTACCTGAGTCACTCTTCCCAGAGAAGAAACTGGTTTAAGTAAGGCAGGTTTCCTGCTATCTCTCGCTGCAGAAGAGGTCTGAGATGGGACAGGGCATCCTCAGTAATGGTGACATTTCAGGCATTGCCACAGCCGTCTTGGGACAGGAGATCCTCGCACAGTTTCTGCCACGTTGCACGTACAAACCTGCTTCCTCTGGAAAGGGAGTCACATTCCAGCTAAAATACCAACTCTTTCCCCACAGGACTTTCCAGGGACAGAGAACAGTACCAAGTTTTTTTGTTTTTGTTTTTCCTTTCATGGTTTATCCTTGTTAAGTAGACATTTCTATCGGAACTTATAGGATTGTCAATTATACCACATATAATACTGTACCAAAATTTATTTTTCTTCCTAAGTATATTGTTTGGAACAACTTTTGTTTTAAATTAAATTTAATGTGTTTTTTTTAATTTAATTTTGTTTGATTTGTTTTAATGAAGGAGGTTTGCAGCACTGGTATCAAACCCAGTGCCTCATGCATGCTAGGCTAGGGCTCTATCCCCGAGCTACATTCCCGGCCCAGATTTGATTAATTTGTTTTTTTTTTTTTTTTTTTTTTTTTTTTTTTTTTTTTTTTTTTTTTTTTTTTTTTTTTTTTTTTTTTTTTTTTTTTTTTTTTTTTTTTTTTTTTTTTTTTTTTTTTTTTTTTTTTTTTTTTTTTTT
>PVHX01005102.1:0-47617 GCA_004024805.1 Geosciurus inauris | reverse complement strand
TTCCCATATTCTTTAAGAGGTATTTGAAGCAAATTGTTACAATGAAATTAATCATGTAACTGGAATTGAGAAGGTCTGGGTTGTACAAAAAGCAGTCCCTATCCATTGTTCACCTATTTTAAAAATGTAACTGCTAAAACAAAACTACACTCTTCACTATAAATTTAAATTTTTCTTCTGGTTCTGTCACTTAGGATGCAACCTGCGTTATGACTATCACCTAAGAACTTACCTGAGAAAACATCCCATTAGAATCCAGGACAGGTTACTCAGGAGTTGTAGGGGAAGAAAAATATTTTTTCTTCAAGCCTCCTGAGGTCTTGGTGGGAACAGGGCCCTGTAACAAAAGACAGATCTAAAGGGAAGAACAAGCAGAAGTTTACTGCCATGTATATTTTATATTTACACTGGAGACACTCAGGAAACAAGTACTTTCTTGAAAGGCGATTTTGAATTCCAGTTTATATAGCATCTTCAACAAGAAGCAGTAAATTGTTAGAGAATTGACAAGACAGAGGGAGGGACTTTTGAGTTCCTAGAGGTGGCTTCTTGAAGAAGGCAAATGGTCCATAAAGGCTAGCAAGTGAGGCTTATTAGTGTGGATTGCCTTGGGCCATCTCCAGACCCTCAGGGATCCAAGCTGTCCACAGTGCATAATCTTTATTCTCCCTGGTAGAGGAGGGTAGGTGGGATACCTTTTGTCTTCATAGACGTATGTTTTGATTTGGGCAAATGGAGGAAGGGGGTGGGATTTCCTGCATCTGCTTCTTAATTGCCTGCAGTTCCACAGTCCATTTGCTGAAGAGGTGCATTTGGGGGTGGCACATTCTGTTCCTCCCAATCTTCAGCTGGCCTCTGTGAAATCATTGGAGCACCTTTCTGAAGACCCTCTTCCTTCTGGCAGCCTCCAGCAATTTACCCAGGTTTTCTCTTTGAAAATCCCCCACTTCCCTTTCTTTCTGATAATAACTAGGCCTAGACATTAACCGATATTCTTTAAGCACACACTTGGTCTCCTTCCAGTTTTAATAGCTAGTATCAGTCACTGGCTGCTCTTGAAGCATATGATATGAAAATATTTTGTAAGGAAGAGAAAAATATTTCTCTAAATATACTGTGTAAAACCATTTTTTGTTTTCACATGGTCCCTGACTACTTTTATCTTTTAAATGTTCAGAAAGTATCGGCTCTGAGAAGTAGGTGATTTTTAAAAATCTAAACAATCTTGTTTCATTGAAAGCCATCTTATTTCCTCCTCTCAGTAAGTCAGAAGTCTGATTTGGTCATCTCTAGTTTAAAATGGAGCATCCTGATTGAATCCATTGTCATCTCAAGCACGTGTAGAATCAACTCTAAAAAACAGCTGTTTGGAAACTCAGAAACAATTCTATTTTCTTTTTACAAATAAACCCCAAATAGTCTACTCTTTTCAACTTTTCTTCAAAGGCAATTCTTTTCATATTTTGTTTTATATTTTTGCCTATTTCATATGTGTGTGTGTATGTGTGTGTGTGTGTGTGTGTGTGTACACGCACATACACAAGGGGGCAAAATAATCTTACCCTTTTTGTGTATGAAGTATAGATATACACATGGTACATGAGTGTGTGTGTGTGAGTGATTTGTAGCGTTAAGATTTCACAGGGGAATACTTAGAAAAAATGCCCCCAAAAGACACCAATCATGATAAAAGATTGATACAATGCTATCAGATCTGGTCATTTGTCCTTCCTCCCTCTTCTACACTTGCACTGGGCCCATCTTTTTGACTGGCTTTTAGTTATTCTGCATGGTTCTGCTTTTAATTTCCAGATCTGTCTACAGTTGTTTTCCCAGTCTCCTCAGCTTCACTCCAACTGGTCTCCTCTTGCATGTGTCCCACTGAGGTCTTCGACTAATCCTCCTACATCCTCCTTCAGTGACACTTTCTCTCCCCACAACCCCACCCATCTCTCCCTTTAGCTACATCTCTGTTAGGAGTTCAGTGTGGTTGCTCCTGCTGGGTTCAACAGGTCAGCCTTGCCTTATCCTTACATGGAGACACTAGTACTCCAAGGATCAGGACTGGGGAATAGTCTGTCCAACCAAAACTGTGCTATGTTTTAGGATGTGAAGAGATTGAATTCAGCCAGCTCATCTTCAGAGAGGACTTCCTCAATGACAGCTACTTTGGGGGCCGCCTGCGTGGTCAGATTGCCACGGAGGCGCTGCACTTTGGGGAAGGGGTCCACCGCAAAGCCTTCCGCAGCACGGTGATGCAGGGCCTCACGCCCGTCTTCCAGCCTGGCCATGCCTGTGTGCTCAAGGTGCACAATGCCGTTGCCTATGGGACCAGAAACAATGACGAGCTCATCCAAAGGAACTACAAACTTGCTGCCCAGGTGGGTCTGTGTGCTCAAAGGTATCCCTTCAGGTAGGAGAGTGACCATGATAACCTGAGATGACAGACTCAGAATGAATGGAGTGTCTCCAAAAGAGCATTTCTCTTTTTTGGGGTGTGGATCAAAACTGAATGCTGAGGGTTGTGTAGTTTGGGGTGTGGACCAAGGCTGAATGCTGGGGGTCATTTAATCTTGGAGTATGGATCAAAGCCTAGTGCTGGGGGTCGCTTAATTCTTGGCAGTTACTTCTTGGTCTCATATTAGCCATTTGGGACTTTGCCAATGCCTGGAGATTCCTCCTCAGTTCTGACTCAAACTATGGTCATTTCTGTCCCTAGGAGGCCCCAAGAGGTACCTGGGGATTTAAATCTAATTGGACATGGGATGATATGGATAGTGGAGGTTGGAAACAACACTAGATTCCAGGATTCCCAAGGATCCCAGTGAGAGATGAAATTGGCCCTAAACTCTTGAGTGTTTTGTTTCGTTCTGTTTTGTGGAGGGCAGTGTATTCAGAAGGGTCAGCATTTGTCTTGTTTCCTGCTTTCCTGAGTTTGGTTTCATGTCAGCCTATAAACTCTAAAGAGAGATTGGCCAAGTCTCCAGCTCAGTTCCCATCTCTCTCTGTTACTGTGTTGTAGAACTTGAGGCCAGAGGTGAGGAGAGGGCAGGGGAGGGCAGGGGAGGAGGAGCATGGACTTTGCCCCCCACCCTCCTTGACCCCTGTGGTTCTCTCTCTAGACCAGCACTGGCTAAGCTGTCAGGAGGGTTGGGTCGAGCTTTTTCATAAACTAAGTGCCCTTTTCACTTTTTTACCCATAGACTAATGGTGATGTCTGTGAGACCATGTGCTTGTGAGGGCAACCACTCTTCTCCAAGTCTGGGGCTTTTCCCTTCATGTTCTTTCTCCTCTGAATCCACTCCTCTTTTTCTTTTCTTTCACTGAGTCTTCTATCTTGAATATGGCCCAGTCACAGAAAATCCCCCAGCACATAGATTCCCACTCAGAAAAGCCCCACAGAAGAGGAAGCAGGTCACCCTTTGCTTTTCCTGAACCAGAAATCTTGTCAAGGTGTCCTTATTTACTATGCAGATTACAAACTTAGAAAAGGAATCGCAGTGGGAGGTCTCACAAGAAAACCAGGAGCCCCCAACCCAACCCCAGTGTTTTCTGACATCATGCCAAGGGGCCAGCCCCAGTAGTTCAGGGGTGAACTTCAGCCACAATGGTCTTAGAAGTGTAATAGTTTGGGATACCTGGTCCTCGAGACCCCTTCACCTTGGCCTGGGTAGTCCCTTCATGTCTCAGAGCTCTTCAGAACATGATCAAATCTAGGTTATGATAATTGCTGCTTCAGGGACTGGGGACGTAGCTCAGTTGATGAGTGTTTGCCTAGCATGTGCTGGGTTTGATCCCCAGCGTGACCAAAAAAAAAGTAAATAAATAAATTTGTTGCAGTTATGACCCCAACCAGAAGATGGGTTCAGGAATCCATCTATGTGACCTATGCTGGGAAAATTGCTGGAATGGTATTACTGGGTGATACTCTGAATCCTTTTAACCACTTGGATTTCCCATGTGTTTGGGTGATGTAGGAATGCTATGTTCAAAATACTGCCAGATACTATGCCAAGATCTACGCTGCTGAAGCCCAGCCCCTGGAAGGCTTTGGAGAAGTGCCGGAGTGAGTGTGCTTACTCTGCCTTGGGTTACCACCCTGGCTTGCTGGGGACTTGGAGGGCTGGAGGGGTAGGAGTGAGAAGTATGTCAAGTGATAAGGTTGGTCTCTGTCTGAAAGTCCCCTGAGGATCACATGTCTGCTATCCTATTTGTCTGGACTCCAGAGACACACTGATAAATATCCTTTAAAAAATGTATGCATGGATAGATGAATGACTGGCTAGATTAATTTATTCAATTAAATATATCTACCACATTAAATAGAAAAGAAAAGGCACCTATTCTCATGGATATAACATTGTCTAAACAATAAGCAAACAGAGGACACTGTCCCAATATAATGAGTCCTATGATGAAAATAAGATATGGTGATGGGACAGGAAAGAGTGGACTTGGTGATCAGGCCGCTGGTAATACAGTAGCCACTTCCTGGAATCCTACAGAGATAAATTACACTGATTGCTTTTATCCACTCATTGCTGCAATATTTATTGGCCTCCGCAAATCTAGGGGAGTCTGGAGCTTGTGTTTACTGGCCTGTGTATCTGGGTGTGATCATATTTGCATGCTAAGTGGAAGCTGCAGGAAATCCAGGCAGAGCAGCCATTTATTCAGCAGTAAGCTTGGGAGGGGAAAACAGGAGGGAACTTGTCTACAGTGCCCCTTTTGGCTCACCAACTGGGAAAAATACTTTCCCTTAGGTGGTATGTTGAGGAGACCCAGTAGTATCCAATGCTTTCTGCTCTTTGCCACAAAATACTTAACATACTTATTTAGTACACAAGTATTTGTCAGCAAATGAAAAAAATTAATGTAATGCAAAGAAAAAACACAAATTGCTTTTGAAAGCACATGAAAGAGAATACAAAAAAGAAGAGGAAATGGAGGCAGACCGCAACGGGCCAGTGATGCCTTAATAAGCAATGGAGGGGCATGTTTTCGAAGGGAATAGGGGGGCGGGCTGCAACAAAGGTCTAGGTGTTTTTGCAGGGCCAGGTCATGGGAGGAGTTTGGTGGCAGGCTCCTTTAGGAGGACAGGTGGGGCAAGAGCTGGGCAGGTCCCCCAGGGCCTATTGTTTCTACCCTTCAGCTTTTCTGTTAAATATACCGAGACAGCAGTCTGGGATGAGTGCAGTGCTGTGTCATAAATCTCACCCTGTCGTCCTCCTTGTCGGGTCCCCCCTCTTCCCAGTCTCAGTCTCAGGTTCCTCCTTTGGGAAGGAAGATTGAAGCCATTAATCCTCCCCTGCAGGGGCAGACCCAGGTTTTGTGCAGCTTGCCTCTTCCGATATTACAAAGTGACAAAGATCAGATTGGCACAGGGACTTGGAAAGGGCCCGTGCCAGTGGGGGGTAGGAGCTTAATGGGCTTCATCAGCAATCAGTGTCGCAGTCAACAAGCCCAGTCTCCGAAGATAGATAGAATGTACTTGGGGGCATTTTTCTGTGAAAAACTGCTTTCCCTTTCTTACAATGGGAGGATTTGTGACCACATGCATGAGGATAATATAAGGAGAGGTTAAAAAAAAATGAGGGGTAAGTGTCCTCAGAAGGGCATCTGGGCGAGATTCCATGGTCATGGCACCTAAATCAGAGGATTTTAGAGCAAGAACACACACACACTTCCCACTCACTCACACACAGAGCCGGCCATGGACCTTCTAGCTGTCTCTGGAAGCCCCCACGCTTAGCCACAGTTGCAGCCTAGAGAGAGGCTCTGGACCCTTGGGGTGACCCCTGTGTTTAATTTCAGACAATGGAGCAGGCCTGGGGAAGTTCTCTTTTACGCTCCACACTGGAGCAGCTTGTTTTTGAATTCATGAATATCAATGGCATCACATTGTCTATGCAAATGAGTCCCACCAGGCAGAGACCAGGCTAATAAAGAACCTGAATACTGCCCGTCCTTTGTTTCTGTCCCTGTCCCCCCACCCTGCCAGGGCTGCATGATTAATAAAAACCCGAACTGTGAACCTTTTTGCTTAGTAGAGGGTCATTGGCCAGAGTGGGTCCTTACAGCCTCCCCTGAATCCTGCAAAATTGACATGGACGGCCGAGGAAGGTGCGACAGCCAGGCTGATTGCAGTGAACAGGGGCAGCAAATGTGCCCACTTCCATCTGGCTGTGGGCCATTCTATCCTCACCTGGAGCACTTGGTGAGGATGCAAGACACACAGAGCTTTCATCCTAAAATTGGATCTATTCTTTCCCATTTCTTTCCTTCCCCTGGAATGATCTTGCCTTAGAATTCCTCATGGTTCTCCACTCACTTCCCAAAGGTCTTTCCTCAAATGCTCTTTATTAATCAACAAGGACTTCTCTGACCCCCCTAAATAAAATGTCACCCTTCCCCACTGGTGTCTCTCCTCTCCTCTGCTTTACATTTGCATCTAACACTCAGCTGTGTTCTTTTACTTGTCTATTGTCTGTCTCTCTCATTCATTGTAAGATCCACAAGAACAGAGCCTCTGCTTTCTTTACTGCTGCTTGTGGAAGTGTCTAGAAGAGTATCTGACACAGAGGCTCCTGAATGAATATTTGTGGACTGAATGGAAGGAAAAAGAAGGATGAGCAGAGAGGAGGTGGATGGGCTGGGAGGTTGTAGATGGGTAGATGGATTATAGTCATTGACTAATGTGATATTAAGATACAACTATTATGAAGACATTCATTTCTACATGAGTGATTGAAATGAATCCTAAGGAATTTCTAATCAATCCTAGAAATAAAAACAGAAATGCAGCTTCTTACTCATTAAATAATAATTGGGGGATTTTTAGTCTAAATCTAATGGATAGGATTAGGGTGTAGCTCAGTGGTAGAGCCTTCACCTAGTATGTGCAAGACCCAGGTTCATCCCCAGTTTAAAAAAAAAAAAAAAAAAACAATGGAACCCGGGGGTTGGTTCTGCAGCTCCCTGCTGCTCCAGGTGGGGATGGAATGGCCCAGCAGTTTTTCTTCCCATCTGAAAATGATGTGTGTCCATGTTCTGCTGCCTTGCAGGATCATTCCTATTTTTCTCATCCATCGGCCTGAGAACAACATCCCTTATGCAACGGTGGAAGAGGAGCTGATTGGAGAATTTGTGAAGTATTCCATCAGAGATGGGAAGGAAATAAACTTCTTGAGAAGAGAATCGGAAGCTGGTCAGAAATGTTGTACCTTCCAGCACTGGGTATACCAGAAAACAAGTGGCTGCCTCCTGGTCACAGACATGCAGGGTGAGGACAGTAGCTTGCCCAGCTGCAGCGATAGTGCAAGTCTAGGATGCTCCTAAGGGGGAGGAGTGAGGAAAGGAGGGAAGGGGAGGGGAAAGAGTCCACTGCATGCCCTGAGGTACCTTTACCCATAGAAGATGTTCCTAATATCTCATCAGAAACAAGGTTTGATCCAGGAGCCTAAAATGGCCAGCTGAATGAATTAATAAAGTTTTCTTAAATATTGATGCCAATAATGCTTTCCCACTGCAAGAGATTGGCTTCATTGTTGTATTCTCAATAGGTACAAACTCAGAATACACATAAAATCTAGATGCATGAAAAGATAAATTGAGATGTAATATTCCATTCTTTTTTTAAAAAATATTTTTATTTAGTTGTAGATGGATACAATATCTTTTATTTATTTTTATGTGGTGCTGAAGATCTAACTCAGTGCCTCACGCATGCAAGGCAAACGGTCTACCACTGAGCCACAATCCCAGCCCCTAATATCCCATTCTTTTTTTTTTATTTTTAAAATTAATTTATTTAAATGCATTTCAAGTCATAGTACATATATAGAGCTCAATTTTTCCATTTCTCTGGTTGCAAACCAGATAGAGTCACACCATTTGTGTCTTCATACATGCACCTAGGGTAGTGATGACCATCTCATTCAACCATCTTTACTACACCCATTCCCCTTTCCCTCCCGCCACGTCCCCCGTCCTATCCAGAGTTCCTCCATTTCTCCTATGTTCCCCATTCCTACCCCGCTTATGTATCAGCATCCACTAATCAGAGAGAACATTCGGCATTTGGGTTTTTGGGATTGGCTTACTTCGCTTAGCATAATGTTCTCCAATTCCATCCATTTGCCTGCAAATGCCATAATTTTATTCTCTTGTATTGCTGAGTAATAGTCCATTGTGTATATGTACCACAGTTTCTTTATCCATTCATCTATTGAAGGGCATCTGGATTGCTTCCACAGTTTTGCAATTGTGAATTGTGCTGCTATAAACATTGAAGTGGCTCCGTCACTGTAGTGTGCTGTTTTTAAATCTTTAGGGTATAGGCCAAGGAGTGGAATAGCTGGATCAAATGGTTCCCTAACCCTAATATCCCATTCTTAATAGATGAAAGGGCCTTCACAATGCTTCAGATCTTATGCTCCCCTGGTGGGTTTACAGCAGGCTTTCATTGTACATACAAGTTTTTAGGAATACCATTTCTTGTATGAAGAGGGGTTATCATAATTAGGGTTCACCAGGAACAGACCAAGGCAAGTACCAATCCCCTGCATTACCAAGTCATCCCTTGGTAATGCAAGGGATTGGTTCTAGGATCCCTGTGGATACCCAAGTCTTTGGCTTCTTTTTTTTGGTACCGGGGATTGAACTCAGGGGCACTCGACCACTGAGCCACATCCCCAGCCCTATTTTGTGTTTTTATGTAGAGACAGGGTCTCACTGAGTTGCTTAATGCCTCGCCATTGCTGAGGCTGGCTTTGAACTCGCGATTCTCCTGTCTCAGCCTCCCTAAGTGCTGGGATTACAAGCGTGAGCCACCGCGCCCGGCCTAGTCTTTGGATTCTTAAGCCCCTTACTTAGGCATAGTGTTTGCACATAATCTACACACATTCTCCTGCATAATTAAAACTATCTCCAGAGTATAGTACCTAATACAATGTAAATACTATGTAAAGTTATACTATATTGTTTAGGGAATATCGACAAAAAAACTTTGTACATATTCAACAGATTCAGTTTTGGAGGAATATTTTCTGTTCACGCTTGGTTGAATCTGAGGATGAGGAGGGTACAGATGTAGAAGACAGGAAAGCCACTGTATTTGAGTACAAATAGCCATTTGGGAGGGGAATCCCAGGGGAGTGAGGAAGCGAGACTAAAGAGGGACAGGCAGCTGACAGGGCACATGGACAGGTAGCCAGTTACTGCTGTGGGTAACTGAAGCTCGCTCTGCTGGGAGCCTGCGCAGAGTGCATGTCCCATAACCACCCATTGCCATCCCCAAGGTTTATCCTCCAGCTCCCACTAGCACCAGCTGCAGTCTGCCCCTCATGGGGACCCTAACTCCCTGCACTGCCACCTGCCACTTGGGCAAGCCAAGCTGGGCAAAGAGTGAGCAGAGATAGTTTTTGAGCAACGAAATGGCGGTGGTGGCACTGCCCGTGGAGCCATGGTGATCAGAAGTGACTGGAGTCAGAGCAGGACTGCCTCTGCATGTCCTTCCAGGCACTGCCACTTCCTAACTGTCAGCCTTTGGGCAAGTGATTCACCTCTCTGCATTGCAGCACTTTCCAGGCAAGGTTGTTGTGAGGATACAATGAGATAGTGGAATGTTTATTGCAGCATGACCACATAACAAAATATTCACTGAGTTTAAAGTCCTTATTTTGAAATAACCATAGACTCACAAGATCCCCATGTACCTTTCACCCAGCTTTGCCTAATGACATCATCTAACATGACCACAGCACATTGTGAGAGCCAGGAGACTGCCTTTGGCACAGTATAATTAACTAGACTACAGACTTCATTTGGATTTCACTGATTTCCACATGCATTCATTTTTTTTGTTATTTTTATTTAGTCTTCATAATAACCCTGCAAAGAAGATACTATGATCTCCATTTTGCAGATGAGAAAACTGAGGATGGGAGGCAGTGATTTAATTGCTGCCACTCAGCCAGTAAGTAAAGTCTAAGACTCCAACCTACATTTTCTGACTCTGAATCCCAAGTTTCCCCACTATACCACAAATGAACAAATTTGCAAGAGATTTACTTTCCAACCTTTGCAAGTGTCCTCTGATGTTTGAAGGCAGCAGCATGTATACTGTCTTTCCTCCTCCTAAGCCCAGAGACTTCTTGCAGGCCAGCCAGGTCCTGCAACATTACTGTCTTGCAGATGGGCAGATAAGGAAATTGATGGCAAGCCATAACCATTCAGTCTTTGAAGAGCTTTGACTGCCACAAGCTCACACACCAGAAACATTGTCTTAATGTTTCTAGTTATTTATTCTAGTCAAACTCTGATGCTATCGCAGTTGCTTTCCCCCCATCTTCTCTCCTTCAGACTGTATTTTGCATTAAATAGAGTTTGTCTACTGAAAAACAGTGCCCTGGAGCTTCATGTATAGCTAGTTTTGCTTCTAGGCACTAGTAAACAACTGTAGTGGAATATTACATCTCTCTGTAAATGACATGTGTGGTTAAATGTGCTGGCGCGGTATTTAATAATGGTGTCTACTTACTCTGCTGCTGGGGAAAATGTTTTTATTGTCACTCCCGTTGTGGCATGAAATAACACATCCATTCTCTAAGCAATGTCTCCACTTCTTATAATTTTACTGGGACACTGGAATTAGGATTAAAGCAAACGCCAAACTCAATCATCCTCTTATTGAACTCTTGAAAGTTATCCCCTCTCTTGGTGCATTGGTTTGTTTATAGGATTGTGCCAGGGCCTTCAGGTTTGTAGGGGTAAAAGGTGGGTCTGTAATTTGGAACCAAGACCTGGTTCACTGGTAAGATCATTAGGCCTTTTAAGGAGCCAAAAAGACCCAAGAACTCAAATTCTGGAGAACAGACTCCTGGTGCCGCCAACTTCTTCCTTCCACCAGAAACAACCTGTAGGTACTATTATCCACAGCTCAGTTTAATAGCTGCACACTGGAAGTTAATTCATTGTTCTCTAGTGATTGTTAATAACCTTGGTTGAATTGCTGACAAATTATTAAACCAAGAGAGAGAAGTTTCTTTTTAAAAATGATATTCTATTTTTCTAAACTGAAAATGACAGCTGGTAATTATGAGAAGCAAGGGAGACTAATTCTCCAAGTTCAAGGACCTTTTGCCAAATGACTTTAAAAATCAGACTTTTGTACAGCTTGGAGCTGTGATTTTTAAGTAAAACTTTCCATAAAACAAGAGGGCCAAAGAAGGCTTTTGCAATTTGGTATCTTAAAAACAATATAGCGCCCTTAATAAAAGCATGTTGAGCATTTTTACCAACCTTAAGTGGTTAGCAGCTTTCAGAGAATGAGATGAATTAGTTACCAACTGTGAAAGAGGCTTTTCAGATGCTCACTGGCGCCCCCAATGTGCCATGTCCAATTTAGCTCACAGGTGCCCCGCAGAAGAGCCAGGCCCATTGCTTCTGTCTGACTAACCAGTCTGAAAAGCAGCATGTCCCATGGTTTGACATGCTCCAAGCAGGCACTGCTGAATTAGAGCGTTAACCCTTCAACTTTCCTTTCCTGGACCTCTGGGATGGAGAACCATAAAACTAGATTGTCATCAGATATGATCCCCAGGTTTGGCTTTGTGGGAGACACTCATTCCTTCTTGCACAGCCCAGACTGGTTTCTAGGCTGCCTGGCCTTCTTGTGGCCAGGTGGTCTGCTGGTGGCAGGGAGACTGGTCCTTATAGCCTAGCCCATATAGAACCTAGAGTCAGAGGTGAGAGAGGAGGAAAGAACCCAGCCTGTCATCCATCAGGTCAGATGCTGGTGGGGTGGCATTTTGGATGCTATGCCCTGTGATAAAAGGTCATTACTAGATCACATAGGTGGGGTCCACTGGGTTGGGGCAGGAGCCACCCTGGGAAGACAGGAAAAGAATGGGCACCTGGTTAGGGGAGAAAATATGCTAGAAAGGCCCAGGGGCTTCCACGCACTGAGCATCAGAGAGATGCCCTTTCTTCCTGCAGAACAAGGAGAGGTTACAGATGCGGGATGAGGTAGGCAGAGTGAGCAAGGGTGGTGCTTTAGTTGGCTTTTGTGACACTGTGACCAAAAGATGTGACAGAATAGCGTAGAGGAGGAAAAGTCTATTTTGGGTCACAGTTTCAGAGGTTCAGTCCAGGGTCCGCTGACTCCACAGCTCTGGGTCT
Source organism: Geosciurus inauris (assembly GCA_004024805.1). NCBI lineage: Eukaryota > Metazoa > Chordata > Mammalia > Rodentia > Sciuridae > Geosciurus > Geosciurus inauris. The sequence continues at coordinate 35,437 of PVHX01005102.1, read as the reverse complement.
GAGGTGAGGCAGAACATCATAGCAGAAGAGTGTGGCAGAGGAAAGCAGCTCAGGACACGGCAATCAGGAAGCAGAGAGAGAGAGCTTGGCTCACCAGGAACAAAATAGAAACCCAAAGACACACTCTCTGAGACCTATGACCTACAGTACCTGCAGTCACCACCCAGTTAATCTATATCAGTGGATTAATCCACTGATTAGGTTACATGTCTCATAATCTATTTCACTTCTAAAAATTCTTGCATTGTCTCACACTTGAGCTTTTGGAATATACCTCATATCTAAACCATAACAGGTGACTCTTTTGCTGTAGAAGGTAGGTAGGGCTCTCACCCTCTTCCCGCTGGAAGGCAATAGATTGTCCATCCTCCTTGCCTTACTGGTTTCCTAGCTACTCTTCCAACTGCCCCTGCTATGTGCTTGGGATTCTCCCAGGAGCACCTATGACTCTGCTGAGCTGGTAGCTTAGGTAGCTATTTTGTTGTTTGGGGTTTAGTATCCCTGCCAACCAATGGCGGTTCAATGGATAGAGGTTAGGACAGTGCCAGAAGGGCAGACCATGGATCCCAAATGTCAGCATGCCCAGGCCACTATTTAAAACACTATAACTCTGGGCCTGAAGCCAATCCAGACAATCTTCAGTTTTGGATGGGAAACCATGTTCTTGGGAATGGGAACATGGTTTGGCTTTGAACTGAACAGATGTCACCTTGAACTTCCTCACGGTTGACATTGACCACCACAGCCCATGACCACTCCTCCTTCCATTGTGTAAGGGTTTCCACTTTCAATAAGGAGTTAGGGACCAGAATGAAGCCCAAGTCAGAGCACTTCTGGGGAGAGAACTCACGGAAAGAGACAGGCCTCAGATGCATGACAGAGCAGCTGAGCCGCCTCCATCCTGGGGGCGAGGTGAACCAGGCGAGACTTGAGTCACAGACAGTGACGCATCAGGGGTCTGCCTCCCCCGTTTCACTCCCTGAGGTGGGGTGCATGTCGAAAGGCTGTCAGTTTCTGGGCCTCTGGGGGTAGAAACCAGGAGGAACGTATGCATTTCTGTAGGAAGGGAGGTGATAGAGTGATCTCTACCCCTTCCCTGAGTGGATCACTGATCCTTTCTGAGGATCCCTGAGTAACTCGAACTGTCCTCGTTCTCTTTTCCCATAGGTGTAGGAATGAAGTTAACTGACGTTGGTATAGCAACACTGGCTAAAGGGTGAGTAGGAAAAAAAAAGGAGTGCGTGTCATTAACCCTAGGCCTCCAAACACCTTCTGGGCAAACACTGTGAAGCTCATGTGGGCAGAGAGAATTTCTTGTCCTCACTGTGGGTGACAAATGTTCTTGGGATGAATTCAATTCACTTCCTTCACTTACATAAAATATTTATGGACTTTGTTCTCGCAGGGAAACACATTTGTCTCCTAACTTTGAAACAAACAAGAACTTTTGCAAACGCATTTCTAGATTAACCACAGGGGGATGTCAGGGAAGAAAAAGTGCCAGCTATTTTGCGATGTCTTTTAACTATGAATATTTCATCTAATATCTTCACTCTTAAAAGCAGTCCTTAAAAGCATATATATATATTTTTTGGCGGTTGAGCACAGTAAATTCAATTTATATGTTTTTAATCAATTTTCCCCCAAAAAAACTACTGTAGGTAGTCACAGACACCAGGATGATTACTGCAGGAGCCAATGGCTGCCAAAGAGCTATTGTTGATTGTGGTTTTGTTTCCCTAATTTATTTATTCATTTATTTTCTTTTTTATTGGTGTATTATAATCATACATAATAGTGAAATTCATCATTATATATTTATACATGCACACAATATAACAATATAGTTGGTCAGTTTCATTCCCCAGTATCTCTCCTTTCCTTCCTCCCAACGCCCCCAACCCTGATCCTTTTCCTCTACTCTACTGGTTTCTCTTCTATTTTTCATGAGATTCCTTCAGTTTTTTTCCCTAGCTTCCACATATGAGAGAAAACATATGACTTTTGACCTTTTGAGTCTGACTTTTTTTGCTTAACATAATGCTTTCAAGTTCCATCCATTTTACCACAAATGACATAATTTCCTTCTTCTTTATGGCTAAGTAGAACTCCGTTGAGTGTATGTACTGCATTTTCTTTATCCATATACCACATTATCCATTCATGGATTGACAGATACCGAGGCTGGTTCTATAATTTGACTATTGTGAATCGTGTTGCTGTAAACATGGATATGCATATATTGCTGTCGTATACTGACTTTAATTCTTTAGGATAATTACCATGGGCTGCGATAGATGCGTCATTTGGTGGTTCCATTCCTAGTTTTTTAAGAAACTTCCATATTGATTTTCATAGTAGTTGTACTAATTTGTAATCCCACCAACAGTGTAAATGTGGGGTTTTTTTGCACATCTCCTCCAGCATTTGTTATTTATTTATTTATTTTTGATGGCTGCCATTCTAACTGGAGTGAGATAAAACTTCAGTGTAGTTTTGATTTTCATGTCCCTAATGGCTAGATGTTGAACATTTTTTTTTCATATATTTGTTGGCAATTTATATTTCTTCTTTTGAGAAGTGTCTGTTTAGTTCATTTGCCCATTTACTTTAGAGTAGAGTGTTCTTTCCTCAGTTGCCTGTTCAGTTGATGCTACAGCAACTTTCTACCAGGGCATCATTTAAACGAACTGTCCTTTCTCTCTGCCTTACTTGACCCCCACTGAAGACCAAGATGGCTGTTCATAGTTCTTGGTGAGAATGAAATTCTATTGGAGCTGCCATTCCCATTTCCTTTGCCCCTGACTGCTCTTTCCAGGTACTAAGACCCTCTGCAAGAAGGAAAAGAGGCAAATGGCTTTTGGAGGTGATGAGATCTGTTTTAAACATGCAGGTTTATTATTGATTAGGCATGGTGAGGCCAATGGATCAGGATGCAACTGTGATTGAAAACTAGTTTGTTACTCACAGTTCCCAGGAGAAGGGGCACACTACACCATGAAGAGCCACATGTAGAAGCACAGGGGCAGTAAGGGGAAAACATGGGCAGGAACCATAATTTTTTTTTCCAGTAAGGACTGGACAAGTTGGGTCAGCAGGCTACTTTGAAAATTTTCAGTGGGCTCTGGGGCACAGGCATCGTCCCTCATTATCTGGTACCTGCCCTGTGGCAATAAGGGCAGGTGGATGGTGCCCTGAGTGTGACAACCTGATGGAGGTGGTATTGGGTATGGGCTCTGGATCGGTTGATTTGCATGCGGAGATGCTCTGGAAAGGAGTCACTTACTATCTTCAGGAAGTGTCTAGCCCTGACAAGGGCCATCTTTCTAGAGCCAATAGCATCAGAAATACAAAAAAATAAAATGGTTTGATAAATATACATTGACCGGGGGTACTCCCATGGCTGGGGATGACTTACAGACAAGAGCTTTCTGCATATTTCAGGCCATCAACGTCAGCGATGCTCTGACAACTATGCTAATTTTCAGCTTTCACGAAGGATGGAGAAAAGTAGAGGGATTCAAAGGAGTGGAAAAGGACCCCTCCTTTTTTAACCTCCAGATCAGTACGTCTGATTCATGGAATTCTCACTGCGTGCACAGAGCTTCTGGTTTGGCCTCAGAACCAAAATGCAGTTTGGATATTTTCCCCTGATGAAGTTCCTTCTGAAAACCTGTTCAGTAAAGTTCTATGTTAGAATCATGTTCTGTACTCCCCCCACACCTCCAGAGCTGACCAGAGCCTGGCTGCCATACCCTTCAGGGAGTTTGGCATGCCTTTGGGCTTGTAAATGGAACAAGTCAGGAGGGGTTATGATGCAAAGTAGTTCAAATCTGGACCTGGACTCTTACCTCTTTCTCCTGGGTAATTTTGGGAGAAATTCTTGGCTTGGGAGGTATTCATCTAGCCTACTGGATACAGAGGAATCCCAGTGTCCCCAGGATAGGATCATTGTGGCTGATGTTCTTGCTTTCCATCCACTTTAGCATTTGTCCTGAAAGTGTTCACATTTTGAAGATAAATTCAGTGATACCCTATTTATGAAAGCCACTGGTCCCAAGGGGGAATTTCCAAAAAGGAGCTTTTCTTTAAATCTCCATGTCCTCTGCAGGACACAGCAAATTCTCTCACTGGCCAGACCTGGTTTGAGCTCTGGCTTCCCGTAATTTCAGCTGTGTGGGATGTGACACTATCTTCTGGAAGGTTACTGGTCTGCAGAGTGGAGACACTCAGGCTTGCCCTCAGGATTCCCCAGCTAATCCACATCTTGACCCTAAAGCTCAGTATAATCTAGATAAATACTAGTTTTCTTTCCCCTCTAATTCCTCAGCCTGACACCAGTGTAGGAAAATGAATACCATTATTTATAATAACTTTCTACCAAAGCAAAGCAGAAAACTGTCCCAAAGTTCCTCAGACTAGGATGAACTCAAGAGCATGATGATTTAAGACATCTTTCAAAAGCACATCAACAGTTTCCAGGAACCCAGACCATTTGAGAACTTCAAGTGGCACATTTTCCCCTCTCCTAATTTAAAAAGAAACCCAAGCCTTTGGTTTTGTTCTCAGCTTTAATGTGACTTACCTGGCCTGGGACAGCTGCCCAAGACCCATTAAAAGAAGGATGGCTGGAGCCCAGGGAGAAATGCTGTCTGGAAAGTGTTACTTACTGTCTTCCCACCCACGGAAAGGTCTGAGGGACCCACAGAGATGGGGGAGAAGGGACTGCTGAAGCATTTGAAAGCTTCAAAAGGGATATTTGATCATCTTGTTTGTTTGTTTTTTAAGAAACTTTTTTAAATGTTTAAAAAAAGTCACATTTTTTTTTTTAATGCCACAGATTTCTTTCTCTCCAGAAAACTATCTTAGAAGCCTGGTTTAAAAAACTGATAAAAGCAGGGTACTTCTCCAGGATTGGTTGAGAGACCCCTTGACAGGTTCCTCAGAACCCCTGTGCTTGCAGTGAAATCTGGTGGCCGTGCCCACCGCCAGCACCTTGCAGGTGAAGAGGGGTAGGGCTAGTGCCCCTTACTGGGTAAGCAAGGAGTACCTGAGATGAAGGGACAGACTGCCAATGCTAGGAGGCAAGATTTGATTGAAGCAATAGTCCAGCGAAAGCCAAATCTACAAAATGGTCCAGAAACAACGTCTATAGACTTGGAAAGGGTTCAAGTTCAAAGACACTTTGGAGACAGGATGAGAAATGTCCCGTGGGATGCCAGTGAACAGAGGGGAGAAAGAGAAGAGAATGGTAGACTGCAGAGGGCTTCCAAAGAGCATAGGAGAGGAGGTGGATGAGTAAGGACTGGACAAGCACGTTCTAGCGAGCTTAGTTGACAAAGAGGGAGCTGCTAGTTCTATGGAATTCTATGGAAGGTTGGTGCCTGTCCTCTGCTGCAGGGAATGGACCCGTCACAAATAGCAGAGCTCTGTGTCATTCAAAGTAAATATTCTCTATGTTTCAATCTGCACCACATCTCTAGCTAACTCCCCAATAAATGCAGCCTGCCTTGTTCTCTTGTTTAATGAAGAGTCTAAGGTTGTGATGCTATTTGGAGAGTAAATAAGCTACTTATCATCTCAAAAAGGAAAATAGGGTACTGCCATGACTCACTCATTTTAATTCAACTTTACTTGGCAGTATGATCCTCAAAACAGAAACCTGTCGTATTTCTTCTGGGACGGGCAATAATGTTATGTCTAGAGGCACATCACCTGTATCTAACACCCTTCATCTTTTGGCATTGTTGAGTACAGAAGTTTCAAGTAACAAATTATGACTGTTTTGACATCCAGCAATCTAATTTCCACCTACACTCATGACACTAACTGGACCTTTGAATGTGCTTCTGATTTGAAATTGCTCAGCCACTTACAGTTCTTTAAGGGAGACGAGGAGAAATTCTCAGTAACTTGAAAACATAACCTAACCAACCCCAAACCATTCTAAAGCAATGAGTGCAGGAGGGCAGACCCACACAGGTCAGAGGGGACTCTACAAAACCCCAGCGCTTTTCTACCCTGCTTGGGATCTGAGGAGAAGGTGGGATTGTCACTTGGCCACCAGAGGGCAGCAGAGCCAATACTTTGCCCAAACAAAACAATACAAAAAGAAAACAAAAAACCCAGTCAGTTTCATGTTACTAGGTAGAGTAAAACAAAGAAAACTACTCTGAGCAGATTTTTTCCCAGTCAGTATGCACTGGCCAAAAGAAGATGGATGTGAATAGCCATCAAGCACTCTTTAGTGTGGCCACCAGCCAGTGCTTGAGATGTCCTAGCCTTGGAAGAAAAACTGGATGAGGCTTAAGGATACATGGCAAGTGTCAGGCATCCCTGATGTGGAAAGCACATTCAGGAGACCTGGACAGAATCATGAAAGGCTTTTCCATGTGCAACGGCAAAGGTGAGGTGACAGAGGCCCACACATCGTGGCAGACACACCTGGGGGATAGTTGTGTTGAGAGGGCAGGCTCCACTGGTCTCTGCCTGCCAAGTTCAGGTCTTCCAAGCTATGAAAGGAAGGGAAGGTTCCAAGAGACATTCACATTCACCACGCCAGAGTTTCACCCTTGAGGCCAGGAGACCTTGAGTGGTGGTTGGCAAATGGTGGGGATAAAGGTCACCCAGTCCAAATCACCAGCATATATGGAGAGGAAGGGCCTAAACTGACTTGGAGAGAGTAAGCAATAGAGTCTCATGTTCAAGGTCATACCCTTACAATGGCTCTTGTGAGGGGATGATGCTGGGCTGACTAGTTAAAGCAATGCATGAAGGTGCCAGCTGGGGTGGAAACAAAGCGGCTTTGGAACAGAATTTCCCAACCTCTTTTGAATGTGTCTCAGAGCAGGGCCTGTGTCACTGTGGGACACCAAGTATTTCAGCTGCCTCATGGATGCCAGGCCTCTGGGGATAGTCTCACAGGCCTAATGCACTGGAGACAGGCACTTTGGCACCCTAAATATCTACTGTCCTAGACCGTTGCTATCATCACCTGCCCTGGAAGGTGGCCTGCATCCATTTAATCTGATAAGATCATGCCACTGCAGAGCTAACTGGCTGGTTTATCTGGCCAGTCTTTGCCATCAAGAAGTCTGGAGGCCCCTGGGGGAACAATAGTCATTTCACCATTTTGGCAAGGCCAAGCATGTGACTGGAGTCACTAAGGTTCAACAGAGTTTCTGGGACACATGCCTCCCCAGGTGGAGGTAGCATGGCCGTCTCCTGGTCCCTGCCCTGAAGCCTTCCAGAGAACAGCTCTGTGGAAGTGTGTAGAGTGGGTATCCACAGGGTTCCTCCCGCTCCTGATCCTATTCCCTTGTTATCCCCCTGCCCAGTCCATTCCCAGGTCGCAAGAGACTCACAGATGGCGTCTTGTCATTTGCCATATGGTTTCAGAGACAAATCTGAACAGAATGAACATCTTGCCTCTAGAAGCCTGAGGGCTCGAGATTGCCCCTTGCGAACAGGCTGGGAGACAGTAGAGGGAGATGAGAGGAGGGCAGATAGGACTGGGTAAAGAGCAGACATGTCAAAAAGAACAAACAAACAAACAAAAAACCATTATCAGTGTCTTTGGGAAGGTCTAAGCTGAGTGAAGTGGGGGCGGGGTGGGGGGGGACCAGGTGACAGGGATCAAAGAGGAAGGTACTTTGAGGAAGGCATGGACTCAATAGATCTGTCACCAGAGGAAAGGGCTGGAAAAGGAGGTGCTGTGTGTGTGTGTGCGCATGCGAGCACATATGTGTGTAAAGGAGCCAGACACCTGCCAGAAGCAGAAGGGCAGGAGCCTCTGGAGAAAAAAGAGGGAACTAATGGAGTGATGCTGGAGGAGTGGACATCCTTCCTGAACAGTAAGGAAGGAAGGAAGGCCTAGCCTCTGCGCTGTCCAGCCAGCCACACCCTGGAAATGTGTCCCTGTCCCCTACCCTCACCTTGCCCAGGGCTTCAGCCAGGTGCTCTTCTGAGGGGTGAAATCTCCAGGAGCTCGTGCCTGTGGGACTGCAGACACTCTCTTCCCTGACCCTCGCTACTGTGACCCTAGAGGCTCCCTGCTGCAGGTGGAGTGAGGGTGGACCTTGGGAACCAGCACCCTGGGCTTGGGACTGTGGATGAATCTCAGACCGCTTATTTGAGGGGTGTCTTCCCTCCATTGTCCCCTCCTCGGCTCTTTGCCCTTAGTTCCAGTTGCAGCCTCAGACAAGGAGTGCACTTTATGCTTCTTGCATATTCACGGGGACAGCACACATGCCACCTCAAGAATGGGCTCTTGGTGGATGATTGCTTTCCCCCTTCTCCCTCTCTGCTCTCTCTTCCTCAGGGCTCCCATCACAGAGATCCTCCTGATTTGGGGGTGCCTTCAGAAGCAACAAGAATAGGAGCCCTGCTAGTGTGCAGGGATTCTAGGATGTTCTTACCAGCGGGCAGGTGCTCTTTCTTTTCTCCTTTCTCTCATGTTTCTGCAAAAGGAGGAAACAACGTGTTCTGCTTTTATCCAGCTGGGTGGCTGAAGGAAGCAAGAACCAGGGACGGTTTCCATGGAGGCAGCCAGGCTGTTGCTTAGACTGAGGCTGAGGGCGGAGCCACGGGGCTGGATGATCAGGGCAGCGAGTGGGCAGGAGCTAGAGACGGGGAGGCTGTCAGCCCAGTTTTGTACTAAAGGAGATGGAACATTCCAGCACTTGATCTGATTTACACTCTGGGTGACCACGGGAGAACACACGGTCTGGATGAGGCAGGAAACAAGGGCCAGCCACTAAGGGGCTACCTGGACAGGCCAGGGAGGGTGCCTGTTTTAGTCAGGTTTTCTATCATTGTGATTAAACTACTTGACAAGAACGACATAGAGAAGGCAAAGTTTATGTTGGCGCATGGTTTCAGAAAGTCAGTCTTGCCAGGTGTTGGTCATGGATGCCTATAATCCCAGAAGCTCTGGAGGCTGAAGTTCAAAGCCAGTCTCAGCAACTTAGCAAGGACCTAAGCAACTTATGAGAGTCTGCCTCAAAATCAAAAACCAAAAGCCATGGGGATGTGGCTCAGTGGTTAAACACCTCTGGGTTCAATCACTGATATGAAAAAAAAAAGTACAGTCCATGATTGATAAACTCTATACCTCTGGGCCCAAGGTGGTGAGGGAGGAACATCATGGTTGAAGAGCTTGGCATAGGAAGGCAGCTTAGGACAAGACAGTCAGGAAACAGAATTCTGCTCACCAGACACAAAATATAAACCTAAAAGGCACACCCCCATGGACCTACTTCCCCCAGCCACACCCTTCCTGCATACCCGTACTACCCAGTTAATCCATACCAGTGGATTAGTTCACCCATTAGGTTAAGGTAATTATAACAGAATCATTTCACCTGTGAAAATACTTGACTGTCTCACATATGAGCTTCTGGGGGCACACCTCATATCTAAACTGTAGCAGTGCCCATGGGGTTTGTGGAGATTAGCTACTGAAGGTCACCTGTCCAAAGAAAAGGTCACCCTGTAGACACCCTCATAACAATGTCTCTAGAAAACACAGATGTGGTTACATTACAATACATTTCTCACAGAATTGCATCACAGAATGTTTTTTTCAAAGCATCTTGTAGGACTCAGGCTTCTTGGAACATATTTTAGGAAGAGTCAATCCACAGGAAAAAAAATGGCTGTGAAACAGGAGCGGGTTCATGAGGGTCCTCCAACCTCATCCCTCCTCAGAACAGCTGCTCTTGCTCAGAGCATGCCTGTGAACTGACGGTGCTGTTGGCCACATGAACACTGTGCCATTGTTCTGCTGTGAAACCTTCTCAGAATCCACGAGGAGGTGTGAAAACTTGTATCTTCTGGGGTCCTATAGAATTTTATCACAGAATACTGTCATTACTAGTTGATGTGTCTGTCTGCCTGCAAGGTGGCAGTGTCTGGTAAAGAGCCACATAACTCAGTGATCCTCTCTAGTTTCCCTATAGTGTCCCATTGAAGGACATATAGCTGGTGCCCATTGAAGGAATGGGTAAGTCAATATATATGAAGAAATGAAAGGTATGGAATTTCAGGAATTACTAGATGTTTCCAGAATGAGAAACCTCCCCCATCTCTCCCCTTACATTATAGGTGACAATCTGTCCTGCCAATTGCACAAATCCAGCCTTGGCTTTATTCTAAACATCCACACACACACACACACACACACACACACTTTAGTTAACTTTCTGTTACTATAACAAAATACCTGAGATAATATATTTACACAGAAGAAAAGCTCATTTTGGCTCAGTTTTGTAGCTTTCAGCCCATGGTCAGTTGGCCTCATTGTCTTTGGGCCTATGGTGAGTCAGAACATTATGGTGGGAGTGTGTGGCAGAGAAGATGCTTACATCATAACAGCTGAGGAGCAAAGAAAGACAGGAAGGGATAAGGTCCTAATACCTACTTCAGGGGCTGTCCCCAATGATGTAATATCTTTCCACTAGGCCCCACCTCTTAAAGGTTCCACTACCTCCCAATAGCACCGTGGACTAGGGACCAAGCCTGTAATACTTGGGGCTTTGGGGGACATTCTAGACCCAAAGTGTGGTGTGTGTATATACACACATGCCAAAGTAGTGCTTTGCTTTAATTCCTAACCTGCCTCCTCAAATGAAATTCCTTGCCCTTGTAGCCACTTCTTATATATAAAAATTTTCTTCAGAAAGGATACAAACAAACTGTTATAAACCGCTTCCAGCTTGCTTCTAAAAGGCTTATTAACTTAGAGGGGGCTTCTACATAGATTTTTTTCTTGCCTCATTTAGTTTTCTTGAATTGAGCCCTTTATGAAGCCATTAAAGAATGTTGCTTTCTTCACCATGGCCAGAATTGAACAGCTCTGTAGCTGGCTCCCACCCTGCCTCTCTCTGGGTGTATGGGAAGGCAATTCCTCACATAGGGAAGCCGGGAGCAAACCAGCTGGGGGAAGGCCGGCCCAGTGGTGCTGTTTGGGAGTCTGCATGTCTGAGCCATCCTTTATCAGGATGAGAGGAAAGAAGAATAATTTTCCAGCAAGAAATTGGCCTCACACAGCTTCTAACACAAAGCAAGTGTCAAGTCTTGGTTGAGTGAGTGCAGGACTGTGGAAACAGGTACCTTCCTAGCTCCTCCTCAAATGGAATGTCAACGTGACTTTGTTATGTTGTCTGATGCAGGCTGCAAGTTATACCTGTGTCCTGCTTTAAATATAAAGACCTTTCCAAGGTCAAATGGGAATGATTTGAGATCACTCAAGACTTTGAGTAGTTTTTGTCCTTGTGATTCAAAGTGAAGCCCTGGGTCACTCTGAGCTTGTTAGAAACGCAGAACTTCAAAGTGCACCCAAGACCTACTGGATCCGGACTAGCATTTTAACAAGATCCCTGAGTAATCTGCATGCACCACTCTCAGCCAGGAACACATTTACTTTCCACTTCTGGGGTTCTGAGAGGATGGCTAGTTAAACAAACAAATAAAAAAAGACGGGTTAGAAAATTATGCTAATCAGAGGTTAAAGATAGTTAAACTTAGTCTAATTCAGCAGAGCTGAGGTTTCTAAAAATGGAAATATAGGGGGGAAAAAATCTCAAAAACCACACTCTTCAATCCATTGTATTAGATTCTTAGGGTTGCTGTAACAATTCGTCATAGTTTAAAGGCTTAATTTATTAGAGATTTATCGTCTTGTAGTTCTGGTGGGTGGAAATCTGAAAGCAAGGTGTTGTCAGGGCTGGTTCCTTCTGGAGGGGCTGAGGGAAAGCTGTTCCTTGCCTGTTACTCAGCCTCTGGTGGGTGCCTGGTCCTCAGTGTTCCTTGGCTGTGGGCACATCACCCCAATCTCTGCCTCACACATCACATGGCCTTCTCCTCCTGTGCCTCGTGTTCTCTTCTTATAGATACCAGTCTTACTGGATTAAGGGCCCTGCCTATTCTAGGATGATCTCATTCTAAGTAATTACATCTGCAACATTATTTCTAGATAAGAGCACACTCTGAGCTTCTGGGAAGGATGTGACTTTGGGGGATGCCGTTCAACCCCATAATCTAGTGATGGCCATGTTGCAGAGCTGTCATGAATGTCCACATTTGTGGTCACCTCCAATCCCGAGGGCAGCAAATGGCATGTGTGGCATGCAAAGTGGGCCACAGGCAGGAGGACTGTGTTTCCCATTGCTTGGGTAGATGAGAGCTTGCTGAAGTTAAACTCATGTCCTTTGAATAAATCCAGAGTAATTGGTCCAGAAACATAAGGACATCACCCTGTTCTTCTCCCAGGCAAGGGTAATGGCCATGGTGATGGATGCTGGTTTGAGAGAACAATAGGTCAAAGCTGAGGCCCCATATCTTGGCCGAGGCAGAGATGAAATTAAGGAAAGAGAGTCTTAATTTTGTAGATGCTGGGAAACAGAAACCAAAAAAACAAAACCAAACAAACAAAAGGCTACATCTGAAAAGGCAGTGGGAGAGAAGTTTGCTAGTTCCTGAGAGGCCAAATTGAGAGTCAAACATTAGATGGGCAGTGCTCTGATTTGGATATGGTTTGAGTGTGTTCCCCAAAGTTTCACCTGTTGTAAAATTGATCCCTAGTGTGGTGTGTTGAGGAGGTAGAATCTCTGAGAGAGAGGGCTAGGGGAAGGTGATTAGGTTGGATCTAAAAGAGGTTCATGCTGGTCTCATGAAATGAGTTAGTTCTTATGAGAGTGGGTTGTTATATAAGAAGGCCACCTCCACATACTTGGCCCCTTCAAAACTCAACCATTTCTTTTTCAAATTCTATATTATAATATAATGCAGCCAGGGGATCCTTCTCAGGATGCCAATGCCATGTTTGAATCCTCTGGCCACCAGAATCATCAGCCAAATCAATCTCTTTTCTTTATAAAGTATCCAGCATCAGGTATTTTGTTAGAGCAATAGAAAACAGACTAATACAGAGAAAGAAAGAAATGCACTGAAATGTGCTATGGAAACCCACCCTGGGCAAAGATTAAGTATCTGAGAATGAAGCTGGGATATGTTGCTTTAAGGGTTGCGCTGGGTGGGTCCACTCGACGAGTTGGGGTCCTGAGAGACGAAGAGGGGTCTCCGGGGAAAACGAAATGGGGTCTCCCAGGACGGTGATGGTCCGCAGGGTCACTGCATCCAGACCCTGGGGTGTAGGTAAAAAACTGCTCTGCCCGAGCGAGACGCGGAAACGGAAACACGGTTTATTCCAGAAAGTGCAGAGGCTTATATACACTCCTGGACCAATCAGGCCCAAAGTTACAAACAAAGGGGTGCTCTCTGTCAAGTGCACAGTCCATTAACATAGAATGGGGAAAGATGGGAGGGATTGAAGGTATGGAGAGTGCTCCTACAGGTATCCATTCGTTTCTTGAATATTAATAGAAAAAGCCTTCCCTGGACAGGAATCCTGGGCATAACAAATTGTCCTGGGAAAGGTCATAGTCTGTGGAGAGGAGAAGTGCAGAGGCACTCCTAATTCCATGAAAAGTCTAGGAAGATGCAGCGACAAGGTTAGAGGAATTTCTTTTTGTGGCATGGAGCTCCAGAGAGCTCCAGAGAGAATACACTCCATCTGGGACTCACAGGGGGCTAGAGGCTATAAGAGGGCCTACTAGACTGTGCAAGGCTGCCTGGGCCCTTGGGCTTCCCTGTGCCCATATGCAGACATCTACAGTCAACCCAGCTGAGTCTCTGCTGCCGGCTTTTGGCATTCTCTGAGGATCTAAGGCAAAAGGTTAAGTGGGGGAAAAGGAAGTAGCTGGATTCCTGGAAGAGATCTGGGCTTCCCTGGGCTACCCAGAAGTCATGTTCCTCTGAGCAAACTCTGCTCTTCCCATTCCACAGCTGGGAACCATTAGAAAAGGGCTTGCTTGTTACCCACCATTAGCCCCTAGCCACAAGGCAGTGCTTAAAGAGGAAGCCAGGACCTTTCTGAAAGGACACAGCATAAAGTAGTTGTTTATCTTTTTTATAGAGATGAGATGTTTGAAGGTTTAAAAGCCTCAAGCAGTCTTGATATGAACGACCAGGACTTATTTCTGATGTGTCTGAACCAGGAGGCTGTCCCTGTCCATAACATTCCCAGCTTGTCTGAGATGCTTGGGAATTGGTGTGAGGCAACAAGGCCTCTGCAGCATCAGAAGGGAAGAGGCTACCATAGTGTCTGACAAGCAGGCACAGCTGGCCTCATGTGACCCCAGGGTGTGCTCAGGAGGAGTAGAAGGGCTGGCATTTTGACCTTTTCTGGGGTCTCCTGCAGAGAAAGATAGAGATGTAAAAATGACATGCGTAGCAGGAGAATTTTCCCTACCCTGCTAGATTCAACTCCTGTCTTTGTTTGACATTTTTTTCCCAACAAATGTACTTGACTTACAGAGGCTAAGTCATTTTTCAGAAAGATAGACTGGGCTCCCCAGGGCAGAGCATGCCCTAGCATGCTCCTAGAGAGGATTTCTAGCAAGCATGTCAGGATGGAGCTATAGCTCCAGAAAGGAAAGAGCTCTCACACCTAAAGAGCATAAACTCAACTTGGAAGGTAGGGAGAGGAGCACAGTGTCACTCCCCACTCCTTCCAGGAGTGCTGACATTGATAGTTTCTACCAGCTAGCAAAGGAGGCCTGGCTTCTTCATACCAGCTTCAGCATCCACATCATGCTGGCATGCAGACTTCTTTTTACCAATTTGTCTTTGGTTCTATGAGTTAGAAATGGCCTGAACTCTCTCACCCAGCAGGGCTGGCCTCGTGGGTGTGCGTCCATGCGCTGGCACGAGGCCTCACGTTCAGAAGCGTTCTGTGTTTGGTTTAACACTCTCTTGTTTTTCTTGTGGGATTTTTTCATAATTTTTTGAACAGGAAACTCATCTTTTCATTTTGCCCTGGACCCTGCAAACTATGTCAATGGCCCTGTATGCCAGGCATACCCTGTTTCTCTCCTTGGAAAATCCCTCATTCTCCAGTCTCAACTTTAATGTCCCTTCACAGGAAGAGCCCAATAGCAGTACCAATTATAATAGTGATGATTATAATAAGGACATGGCCAATATCAACTGAATCTTCGCTATGTGTCATGTACTTAGCTAGGTGGGTTTTTTCCTGAAAATTTTTTGTATTATATATAATTGTACATAATTGGTGGCATTTGTTGTTACCTATTCGTACATGCACACAATATAACAACATAATTTGGTCAATATTGTTCATCAATATTTCCCCTTTCTCTCTTTTTTTCCCCTCTCCTTTTTCCTCTACTCGACTGGTTTCCCTTCATTTTTCATGAGATCCCCCCTACCTTTTTGGTTTTTTCCTTTTTATCTCTAGCTTCCACATATGAGAGAAAACATATGACCCTTGACTTTCTGAGTTTGGCTTATTTAGCTTAACATAATACTCTCAAATTCCATCCATATTCCTGCAAGTGACGCAAGTTCATTCTTCTATTTGGCTAAATAAAACTCCATTGTGTATATACATTTATCTGCTCAACCACTTAGGCTGGTTCCATAGTTTGGCTATGTGAATTTTGCTGCTATAAATGGGTACGCATATATTACTATAGTTTGATGACTTTAATTCTTCAGGATAAACACAAGGAGTTGTTTAGATGGGTCATTTGGTGGTTCCATTCTTGGTCTTTCAAAAAGTCTCTATTGATTTCCATAGTAGCTATACTAATTTATGATCCCACCAACAGTATAAAAGTATGCCTTTTTCTCTACATCCTCTCCAGCATTTATTATTGTTTGTATTCTTGATGGCTGCCATTCTAACTGGAATGAGATGAAATCTCAGTGTATAGTTGACTTTCATTTCCCTAGTTGACATTCATTTCATTGTAATTATGTTGAACATTTTTTTTCATATATTTGTTGGCCATTTTATGTCTTCTTTTGAGAAGTATCTGTTGAATTCCCATTTAATTGGTTATTTGCTTTTTTGGTATCAATTTTTTTGAGTTCTTTATATATTCTCAATACTAATTATCTGTCAGAAGAGTAGCTAGCAAAGATTTTTATCCCATTCTGCGAATTCCCTCTTCACATTCTTAATTGTTTCCTCTGCTGTGCAGAAGCCTTTTAATTTGATGCCATCCCATTTGTTCATTCTTGGCATTGTTTCCTGAGCTTTGGGATCCTGTTGAGGAAGTCGTTTAGCTGGGTAGTTTGTATGGACTCTCTCACTTCATTTTCTCAGCAACCCTATTGGCTAGGTGTTACCATTCTTTCCATTTTAGAGATGAGAAAACTGATAGCAGATCAGAGAGGCTTAATGTCTTATTAAGCCAGCAGTAAGTACTTCACCTACATCACATGTCACCATAATGATGTGACATCTGTCTCCTTCCCTAGACAAGTGTTATGGGGTCAATGGCTTGCTGGTCTTCTACAGTACCTGTCCCTTCTAGCACAGTGCTTGGCCAGGTACTGTAAAGAAGGAAAGTAGCTGTCCTTTCCTCATATATGTCTGTATTTTCAAGGACACAGCACACAGGACAACATGGAAACATTGAAATAACTCTTTGAACAACCCCCTAAATTAGAAGCATCCCTGAGTTTGTTTTTTGACCATTCTCTGTGTGTGGAGTTTCCCTAGATTGGGTGTTGGGGCTGTACCAGCAAGGAGTGGGTGATGGCCTCTGTTTTGCCCTCAGGGGTTTGCAGTGTGGGGAGGGACAGACATCAAGCCACTCTTCCTCCGACAAGGTCAGATTGTACGCGTCAGTGAGCTGCGAGGTCGAGGTGCCCCCTTTGGAGAGCCTGCATCTAGAGATTTGACTTGGTTTCAAGGTCAGGAAGGCTTGCTAGAGGACGCAGATTAAGTGGAGACTGAAGATGGGAAGGATGAGAGAAGGGAGGCAGGGGCATCTCTTGCAGAGGGAATGGTTTGGACAGAGACTCTTGGAAGATACCAGCTTGGGCACTTCCAGGGCTGAGAGGAGGTCAGGGTTGGGTAGAGATGGCCAGCCAGGGGCACTGCAGGCAGGCTTGGAACTTTGTCTTCATCTTAACAGAAATGGAGTTTTAAGCAGGGGAATGGTGTGACTCGCATTTTGTAGAGGTCAATCTGGTGGCCACATGCAGAATGCATCAATGGGCAGGGTCCAAGTGAATGCAAGATGGACCATAGAGGTGTATGAACATATTTCTTTTAAGTGTTTATTTACTAATGATGCATGTCGAAGACAAATTCCTTTGGCATTCAAGGGAGTTCATTTGCGGTGAGAAGGAAGACCATTTCAGGAAGGTGCCAGTCATGGGCGAGTGTAAGGCTGGTGTGCACATTTACTCTGGTTCAGCCATGTTCTTCTCTAAGGGAGTGTTCCTGGAGTCAGTGCATGTGGAATATGGGGATTTTCTGGTGGCTGGCAGAGAGACCTGAGGGTCACTTTTCCAGCTACAAAACAAGCAGCAATACTCTGCTACCCTTAGAAATGCTGCCAGGAGCCCAGGAGGTTTAAGCTTTCAACCAGCTTTCCTGATGGATCTGGTTAACCTGCAGGTGGAGAGGGAGACTTGGGGACCTGGGAACTTGTCCATTCGAGGAGCACACTAGCCTGCTATGATTGGGATAGAAAAATGCAGTCACAGTTTGAGTAGCTAAGGCCTTGACCAAAAGAAACAGCCCAGAGACCACTCCTGGGCAAGGAAAGGGTCAGCATAATTCCTCCTAGAGCCAGTCGGAGATGAAAGCCCAGGATCTTCTCCTCCTGGGGACAAGGTGGGATTCCGAGGCAAGAGCTCTGCTGCAGAAAGGAGACAGAGCATCTTGTCTCTTCTCTTCTTGTCTCCTGGTTCATGTGCTTTGTTTTCTTGGACTGGTCCCACCTCTCAGTCTAAATTTCTTTAACTACAAGTCAAAGGTCCAAACTAAATAATTCCTTACAGTTCTAAAGTTCTAGAACCTTTTATTCAGAACATCTGGATGGGATGGGTGGCTTTCAGGTCACTAAGAAATCTAACTTTCTGGACCAAAATGGTCCAGTGCTAGTCCTTATGGCTAAGAGGGCAGTGGTACGCTGGTGTGTTGCAGCTGTGGGCTCCTGGAAGCTGGGATAATCCCGAGATCATGATCCTTCCTGTTCAGACCAACAACTCTTTGTCTTTATTGAATCTCACAATCTTTTGTTTTTCTCTCTCATTAATACTGTGTCAACCACCTGGCCATCCTTGCCTGAAATAGGAATAAACATAGTTTTCATGCATCAATTTCCCCTTTCAAAATTTTCTTTTCTAAACTGGTGAAGTGTCCTGTTTTCAAATCCATTTCCTTTCCCCCAAAACTTACAGGTACAAAGGATTTAAAGGCAACTGTTCTATGACCTTCATTGATCAGTTCAAAGCACTGCACCAGTGTAACAAGTATTGTAAAATGCTGGGGCTGAAATCCCTCCAAAACAACACCCAGAAACCCAAGAGGCCAAGCATTGGGAAAAGCAAAGTTCAGACAGCGGTCAAGAAGCCAGAGCCTGGGACCCCAGCGGAAAAGAAAACTTAGCACACCTTGGTAACCAGGGCTTCCAGCCAGCAGCACATAGGCTTGTGAGTGGAAATCACACACACAGGAGACTAACACACGGCTTGCACAGTGTGTGGCCATCCTTACTCCCACTGGACTCTGCCCCAAGATGCTTCTTCACCTGTCACCTGTAGTCTGCTGAAGTGATTTTGGAACAGATTTGTGACCAGACTTGTGGAGAGACTACATCAGATGTCAGCGTCAAAGACAGTCCACTCCTTGTACACACAGCATTGCACCGACTTGGCGTCCTGTATCTCTTTGTCAGTTTGCACGTGGTTTTGTTGCCAAAGACTTGGTGCTGAGCAGGGTCTATTCATAGCCCAAATGCTTCCCGTCCCTGCCCTAACGTGGGGTTTCCAGACATATCCAGCTTCGATGGGAACAGAATCACGAATGTCAAGTTGCTGCACCGGCGTCTTCAGTGCTATCGCTGGGGGAGGTGGCTTGTGGAACGCGAGGCCACTTCCTATCATCATTCACACAGCCAGTGACAATTTTCTGTTTTGTTAAATTCATGTTTAAACCAAAAGCATAAGCTGCATATGTCCTCATAGACACTTGTTCTTTGGAATTTGTGCCGTATTTCACATTCCCCTAGGACTTAGTAATTTAGTAATTTCCTAATAGATTTGCTGGAGCACAAAATATCTGTGTCTGTGTTTTCCTTTGTTCTTACATTGCAACTTAGGTTCTCTGCTGCCTAAACGTGCTGTCCCTAAACCCAAGACTGACCCACAGCGTGTTGCAGGGGAAGGCAGGTGCTGATCCCAGCCTGAACTCACAGGGAGCCTGCCCTCCCCGACGGCACGTGGGTCTCCTTTCCTATGCATCCCTATATAACATTCTGGAAAAATCAAAAACTGGAGGGGAATGTGTGTGCAGCCCTCTCATAGTGGCAATTGGCCTTTACTAGAAGACACCTGGCTTCTTTAGCTTTAAAGTACTCTTTTCCTTAAGCATGGAATTTTGGTACAAAAGGGAGCATAGATGATATTTTTGTTTTAAAAAGGAATTTGAAGAAGAAATACTTGTCAGTTATATCTCATCTTTTTTCAGAAAATTTACACATTTCCAGCCTTTCTATGAGGCAACTTTTGCCTGCTTTGCCCATAAAGATCATACAGATGCATTTCACAGTAGAGGTCTAGAAAGTTCTTTAATAGTTAAAAAACATAGGGTACACTTTAGGTATCTATCTATCTATCCATTTATCTACCTGCCTATCATCTAGCTATCGTCTATCTATATAGGTACAACCAGAGCCTCCTTGACAGACCAGACTGACTTTCTTTGTTAATCATTTGTAGTTATAAAGAAAAAATCAGGGGCTGGGGTTGTGACGCAGTGGTAGAGTGCTTGCCTAGCATACGTGAGGCACTGGGTTTGATCCTCAGCACCACATAAAAAATATATAAAACGAAGGTATTATGTTCATCTACAACTAACAAATAAAAAAAATCAATACAAGTGTTTTTCAAAAGTATGGGAAGGTATAAAATGAAGTCAAAGTCACCCTGGCACCCTCCTCCCCCCACCTGGCTTTGAATCCTGACTTGGGGAGGACGGTTGGAGGGAAAGGATTTTCTGCTCCCAGATTTTGTGTTTGCAGTCAGCACCCCATGTGCCTCTCCTGGGTCTGGATGTCCCTGCTCCTTTAACAGATGCATAGATTTTTTTTCAAAGTGCCTGTATTATTGACCATTATCTGATTTTATCTGTTTACAGACATTTGGAGGCCCAGGGACAGAAGGGGCTCTGCAGTGGGATTTGTCCCAGCCAGAGCTCTCGGGGATGGCCTTGTGCAGCTGTGTGACCGTCTGTCTGCCACCCAACCCTTACATCCTGAAACAAATGCTGCTTCCTTACCCAGTCAGTTACCATGGTGAGCATGGAGTGGGCTTTCCTACATCAAAGATGGGGTTCTGGGGCCTCATAAATGTCCACCCCCACACTGGGATCATTTTGGCTCAGTTTGCAACCCATCCAGTTTCAGTGGATTCTCCCACTGGTCTCCATAACTGTGCAGTGTTAGAAGGATTCTAAGTACAGGGAACCCTCAGCCCAGCCCTGAGCTAGGAGGGCCCAGTGGGTCCAGCTGGGGATTTTGTACCTTCTGATGCCTGCAAGGTGGTCACATCTGTATGTGTCTCAGTTTCCTAATGGGTTTGACAATGCAGCTCTGTGATGGGCAAGTCACAAAAACAAATAAAAGATTCATGAAAATGGTCCTGTGTTTTCAATGGCAGGTTTGTTACTAATGAGAATGGCAGGCAATTGATGACTCGTTGCCGGTGGGCATTGTGATCTGAAGAGGTCTAGCACTGGATGTGTGGATGGCTGGCTCGTGTTAAGATTTCATGTTATCTCATTGTCCCAGCCCCTCCCAACCACGCTTCTGATGAGCCTCATAATAGCAAAGGGTTTCAATAGAGTCATATTAAAAAGAATGTCAAAAGAAGTAACAATTATTTTCTAAATTACAAAGCCCTCTTCTTTCTAAATATAAATCCTGCTTTGTGTGTTAGGCTTGTGTTCAACTGGAGGCAGATGGGAGGGGCTTGCCACCAGCCCAGCGCCCGCTTGTTTTCTCTGTGTACGTTCTGCTCCACTGGACAGTGTGTGCCAAATGGAACAGAGCAGCATTTCTCTGCCATTTAGATCTGCAGATGCCACTTGGGCTTAACTAGTTTAAAAAAAAATCAAAGAGCCGCAAAACCCTCTTCTGTCTCCCAGTGCATGATATAGTTTCCACTTCTTTGCCAAAATCCAGGCAGATCTGAAATCTCTGAGAGTCTCCTTGTTCTAAGATGATGTTTAAAAGCTGGAAACCAAAACAGAAGCCAATTTCATCTATAGGATTGTGTGGGCCCAGCCTTCAATTTTATGATGTGATAAGCAAATATTTATAGGCACTAATTGTGTCAATTGATCAATTTTTTTTAATTCTGCTTTTTATGAGAAGCCCAAATGGTGTTGGATAGATAAAACAACTCAGAGACTTTTTTCTCCCACATCATCAAGAAAAACTAGTGTTTTTTCTCTTTCTTTCTTTTTCTTTTTTTTTGGCACTGGGTATTGAGCCCAGGGGCACCTAACTCTGAGCCACATCCCCAGCCCTTTTTTATATTTTATTTAGAGACAGAGTCTCACTGAGTTGCTTAGGGCGTGGCTAATTGCTAAGGCCCACCTTGAACTCACAATCCTCCTGCCTCAGCCTCCCAAGCTACTGGGATTACAGGCGTGCACCACTGCACCCATCAGTCTTTTGGCTTTCTGTTTCAGGGCCAAGAGGTATCAGAAGCAATTTTGCTATGGAGATCCCTCTTCCATCCCCCTCTATCCCATTATCGCCCCTCTGTCAATATCTATGTGGAATGACAGGTGGTGGCTTATTACTTTGGGGCTGTGTGTCATCTCCAGGACTGTTTCTACTGCAGGAACAAAGTGCCACAACTCTTGGGGGACTTAGCAACTGAAATTTATGGTCTCACAGCTGGGGGCTGAAGTCCTGGATGGAGGTGTCAGAGGGCTCTGCTCTAGGCTTCTCTCCTGGTTTCTGGTAGTCTTGTGGCCGGTGGCAGCTTAACCTGCCTCACATGTGTTCTCCCTGTGTCTGTTCCAATTTCCCTTTAATACATGGACCCCAGTCATATTGGATTAGGGCCCACCCTAATGACCTCATCTTAACTTGGCAAAGGAACATCTCTTCAAATAATATTGCATTTGGAGGTACTCAGGGGACACAATTCAACCCCTAATAATGTCCTCATCTTTCACCTCCACGTCCACTTCTGGGCAGTTTGTTCAGGCTCGGATGCAGATGGAGCAAGTAAAGATGGTGTCTGCCAATCCCTGCAGAGCCCTTTTTTTCTGGCCTCATGGTGGGAATCCCATCCATGAAAGCATTCCCAGGTTCTCTTGGAGCCCACCCTCACCTCCAACCTTCATTGTTCTTAAAGAAAAATTATCATTTAGGTCCTGAAGTTCCTTTTGTAGAGTTTTAGGGAAATCTCTTTCCTCCCCAAAGGCCAAAAAGTTATGCATTGTTGTAGCTCACCTGCCCCAGTGACCGGGGTGGCCCGGGCTGCTTTCTCCCTGTCCAGCTCTCCTGCAGTGTGACCTCAGTAGTCTCTTGGAAAAGTCTGTCTGTAGACCTCTGGGCCAATAAAACTGTACCATGATCTTGCAGTCAATTCTGTTTCAATAATAAGATGCCGCTTTTGTTCTTAGGACCTCCAGTGGCTTTCTGTCTCCCTCGGAGCAAAAGCCAAGCTCATCACACAGGCCAATGAGACCCCCTATGTTATCCCAAATGCCTCCCCCTCATCTCACTGCTGCTCTGCTCAGCTCCAGCAACACTGATCTTCATGCTGTCTTTTGAACTCATCGGCCTCAGGGGTTTTGCATTTTCTGGAATGTTCCTCTCAAGTATTTGCTCACAGGTCACTTTCTCAAGGAGTCCTTCCCTAACCATCCTATTTAAAATTGCAAGTCTCGGGCTGGGATTGTGGCTCAGTGGTAGAGCGCTTGCCTCACATGTGGAAGGCACTGGGTTCGATCCTCAGCACCACAGAGAAAAAATGAATAAATAAAGGTCAATGAACAACTAAAAAAAAATTAAAAAATAAAATAAAATAAAATTGCAAGTCTCTCTCTTGGCTCCTCTTACCCCTTCTCTGCTTTGTGCCCAGAACTGTCATCACCATGTGACATAACAGACATTTTATTCTTTTTTGAATCATCTATCTCCTCCACACCACAATGGTGTTTCTCTGAAAGCAAGAATTTTTTCCTCCTGGTTTATTCACTACCGCATGTCAATATTTACAAGATGCCTGGCACGTAGAAGACCCTTTGATGTACATTTTTAAAATCCATCTGTGCGTGTCACTCCATCCATGCTGGTGTTCTCTGATGGAGAAGTTTGGCCTCCTCCTTTAGGACAATGTGATGAAAATCTAGCCTCCCTTGGTCCTTGGCACAGGATTATTAGACACAAAACCTTCTTAAAGCAGGAGGGCAGCCTGAGAAATGAGACTCCAGACCCTTCTAACACTTAACTGCTATGTGAGTTTAGAGAGTAACAATCTCTCTGGATCCCAATTGCCCCATCTAAAAAATGGGTATCATGATACCTATCTTGCAGGAATGTGAAAATTAATTCATGTATAGAAAAAACTGACTTAGGGTGGCATTCCATAAATATGAATCATTATAATAACTATAAAAATTTTGTAGTTTTTAGTTTGAGAAGACCTATATGTAGAAATATCTATATCTCATTCATAATAGAGAAATGAGTTCATAATTTTGCTATTCACTGGGGGAAACAGTACAATAAAACCTCATCAAACAATGACTTACAACTGTGAATTAACTGTATTTTTCACTATTGTTGATATTTAAGAAAATGAGAAGAAATCATGCCATGTATGGTTTATGTAATAATTTTTGTTTAAGGTTCAGTTTTCAAAAGTTCTTGGCCCACCCTGTAGAGGACCTCTGTTAGCCCCACCCCAGGGCTCTCGGCAATTGAGGTGTTCATAGCTGTGCCAGACATCTTTCAAAAACTTACTTTGAAGCATCAGGCCCCTTGCTGCCTAAAAATGGTCCAGGAATTGCTGGTTTCAGATAAGTGCAGCTCTGATCAGTAGCCCTTCCAACTTCCTGTTCCTCTGTCATCTTCCATCTTTCTGAAAGTGATGAATTTTGAATAGAGCATCAGTGGAGGTGATGGACAAGCAGAGAGAACAAAGAAGGGGAGCCCACATGGGGCCACTTTCAGGAGATCCCTCGGAAAGGAGTTCTCAGAAGTAAGGACACAAAGAGGTGTTCTGCCAGGAAGGAAGGAGGAGCAAGCTAGGGCTTGGGTTTATGTGGGCTTCATGGGTGCTGGGGTCTTAGCTGTGGACATGGGTTGGGCTACTGGAACCTGGAGACTGCAGTGCTTGCCTAGTGGGAATGGGAGGGAGGAGCAGAGACTGGGGCACCTTACCACCTGAGGCATCTCTGAGCCAACAAACAGGAGAGGGCACTGGGGAGCCAGCAAGGCACTATGTCTAGAGGGGGCTCAGAAGCAAGTCATGGGGAGCTGGAGTGACCTAATGCCATGGACTGAAGTTTGAGTTTCCCCAAGTTCATTTGCTGAGATCCTAACTCCCAAAATCATGGTGTTAGGAGGTACAGCCTTTTGGAGATGATTAGGACCTAAGGGTGGAGCCCTTGTGCATGGGATTAGGACCACATAAAATAGGCTCCAGAGGGACCCCTTGTCTTTTCCACCATTTGAGCTTACATTGAGAAGACATCATCTATGAATCAGGAAGTGGGACACTGAGCCTGCTGCTGCCTCCATCTCAGACTTCCAGCCATAGACCTGTGAGAAATAAATTTCTGTTGTTTTTAGGCTACCTAGTCCATGATGTTTTGTTATAGCAGCCTGAATGGACAAAGACACCAAGAGACAGAGGGAAAAAGAAAAGCAACGTGGAAAGCAAACTAGACTGATCCATTCCTGCATCCAGAAACTTCCTTTTTGAGGTATTTCCTACATTGACTGAGAGTGCAGTACCGGGTGGCTGGTGGTGGGAAAGCCCTGGCAGTTTCATTCAGGCAGAAGGATTTCAAGAGTAGGAGCCAATTGTTTGCAAGTAGCCCCAGACATTTCTCAGAATCAACAGACCACAGAAAATTTGTTCCTTAGTAATTAGTTCACTTGGTACTACCATGGCTTCCGAGGAGATCTTGTTTTATCATGGTTTATGTCTGGATTTATATGTCTTTCTAATGGTGCCTCATGATATGGTCTTGAAGATCAATACATCTTTTACTGTTGTTTCCACATCTGTGTTACAGGAAACCAATAAATCAAACCAATCCCTCACTGCACCAGACTGAGGATTTAAATTAGATGTAGTCCTGGGCCCATAAATCATTTTCTCCCCCTCTCCCTCCTACAGACAGGATTGAGATAAGGGAGAAGCATTCTCCATCCCCATGCCTGCACAGGAAGATACAGACAAATCCACTTAGCCCTGCCTTCCTGTTCCTTACCTTGGCTGCTCCAACTCTTAGAGTCCAAATTCCCCATATCCTCATTTTATGTAGCAGAGGAAGCCCCCAAAGCCCGATGGAGCAAAAACCTCTGCTGTCAAGTCCTGTTATAAATACCTTGGAGAAAGCAGAGGGCTGCCTGTCTAGAAAGATCCTCCCAGTGGGTGGGAATCTTGATGTTCTCCTTTCCCTTCTATCTGGGGATTCTAGGCATTATCTTTGATTCTTAGGTCAGTATTTCCTGGAGAATAATTTTTAAAGCAAATAGGATATTCTCCTTTGAATCACTGGACTAATCCCCTTAGTTTTTGTCTTTTATTTGGTATTTTTCTAGATATGCCTCCTCTGACTCCCTCCTTACCTTTTAGATCTCTACTCAGATTCCTTAGGGAGCCTCCCCTCTCTCAACCCACTAAATCAGTCTTCCTCCATCTTGGCTGGGCATTAGAATATTGGGAGCTTCAGAAAATACTCATGTGAGGTCATACCTGAGGGCTTCTGATTGAAGTGGTCTGGGGGTAACTTGAGCACTGGGGTTTTGAACTGACTTTTCCTTACTTTGATGATAGGATTTGACGTAGTAGCAACCAGGGGTCTGGATCGGGTGGAGTCCTTGCTTATGTTCGAGTGGCATGTAGTTACGGACAAAGCACACAGGAGTACTGTCCCCATGGCCACCAGCCTTTCCTTGAGATATGGTGTCCATTATCACACACCCTAGGACACCTCTGAGTGCTTATCCTTGGCCAAGTCACCAACGAAGCATTCCATGCCCTTAGTCCTGGAAGAGGAAAGCAAGCACATATTTGCGAAATGTTCCAGGGAAGAAGCCTATACTCAAGCTTACTTTCCTTTTCAGATTCAAAGGGTGAAGCACAGCACTGTTCTCTTTTCCTACCCAGGAGGAGAGCAGGGTGGCCCAGGCTGGGCCTGTGAACAAGGCTCTCACTGTTGAACTTCTCTTTGATTTCAGAGGTCAGGTGCTTCAGCCACAACTCAGACTCCCTTGCTGCTAAGAGTAGTCAGATATCACAGTTCTGTAGTGATAGCTAATCAGAGGGGTCTGGGTGGGGCTTCCAGGAGGAAGAGGATAGGGCTAGGCTACTTTTTTGGTTTTCCTTTAAGTGTTTCCTCTTTGGAAGATGAGTGTGTCGTGGCCATGAGAAGCAGGTTAGGTGGACATCCTGGAGGAGCCCTCTTTGCTGAGGACATTGTGCATCTGCTGTCTAGTCTTAGGCTTGCTACCTCCAAATATTTTTTATCATAGGAGGAGAAAAAAAAAAGATCCATTTTGCCAGGCACAGTGGCACAGGTCTATAATACCAGCAGCTCAGGAGACTGAGGCAGAAGATCACAAGTTCAAAGCCAGCCTCAGGGGCTGGGGTTGTGACTCAGTGGTAGAGTGCTCGCCTAGCATGTGTGAGGCACTGGGTTTGATCCTCAGCACTACATAAAAATAGATAAATAAATAAATGTGTGTGTGTATAAAAGCCAGCGTCAGCAAATTAGCAAGCCCCTAAGTAGCTTAACAAGACCCTGTGCCCCTGAGTTCAACCCTGGTACCAAGAGGGAAAAAAGATCCATTTTATCTAAATCATTTGTTACTTGGTACACACCTTTATCTCCGTTATATATGTTCAAGAACAAAGTACTCCAAGCCATTCAAATCAGAGCATCTTACCTCCTTTTCCTGCCCCGGTGCTCCACCCTGGCACCCGCATCAGCATCAGCTAGTGTGCTTAAGCACATCTATGCGGGGTCCCTAACAGGTGATTGGGACCAGATTGGTCTGGGTTGTGGGCGGGGCGGGGACTGGGCGATGGCTTTCTAGAGAAGCTCAGGGCCATTCTGACAGTGCAACCAGCGCTGAGGACACGCACTTTTTCTCTTCCAAAGTGGAATAATTGGTTGATTGATCCCCTCAGTTACTCTCACTAAACACTAAAGAGAACCACAGTAAACCAGGCTTCCAGCCTGGAGGCTTCAAATCTGAGCCTGCATCTATCTGAATCCAGGAAGGTTATTAAAACGCAGGTGTTGCCCTAGCCAGAGTTTCTGATTGCATGGGTCTGTGGTTTGCCAGATGATTTGATTTCTAACAAGCTCCCTGGTGATGCTGGTACTGCTGGTCAAGACTGCAATGGCTGCAGGTGAAATGTGTTTTCTTTTGTCCCCAGCCTCTTTCTCTGTGCCTGTTTTCTGCCCTTCCCACTGCCAGGGCCCCAGGAGGTCTTGGATTTGCTTTACTATCCCCCACTATGGAAAGGAGAACACAAAGATGGTTACTTCTAAGGGAATTTCAGGCAGTGACACCCAGGAGCTCATGTGGGGCTTTTCCCTCCTCTTTCATCTGAGTAACCTCTCCCTGGTCTTCCAGGTGTCCACTCAGATGTCACCTCTCCAGGAAGTCCTCCTTTGTGTCCTCAAGTGTATGCCCTTAGTCCCTGGCACGTCCTCCTCTTTGCACTTGGGTGCAATCTTCTAGTTTCCTGAAGACAAGGATACATTTTATCTCTGTGTGCCAGGGAAGGAGCACATCATGAGCACTCAGCAGGAATTTTCCTGCATGAAGGAAACCAGGTGGCTTCAGGCAGGTTGGGCCTCTGCTCAAGGCAGTGTGAACCTGAGCTGCTCCAGCTGAAGCCAGAGGAGGCAGAGTGCCTGGTGTGTCCCTTATTTGCTAGGTTGCCTTGGGACCTAACAACTTCCCTGCCAAGCTCAAACCTGCCCACAATTTACCCCTCCCGCAAGACCCTTCCTCAACACCCTTCCTGCCACACGCTTAGGTCATGTCCCTCTTCATATTCACCAACTTGAATCCACAGTTTCAGAAAGTGACAGAAAAGAGACACCAATGGGAGTATGAAGAATACCAGCATGTTGAGGTGCAGAGAGCAGAAAACACAACACCCCACAGACTAGACCACATGGCATCCATTTGGATACATAGACTGCTGTCACTTAAAATCAGAACTCTTTGGCCTCCTGAGGGTTGAGGACTCTCTTGTGGATTAGCTGTCAGCTCTGGATCCTGACCCCAGGAAAGTGCATCTATGCGTAAAATGTCATTGCCACTTTCAGAGGATTGAAGAATCACCCCGAGTCCACCTCCAGACTCCAGATTAATGCCTGCATCCCCAGGATGACAGAAGGGGCAGCATTTCAGGCTTGTGTCTGGAATGAGATACACAGGGTAGGTTTCAGAGGATCAAAGACTAGGTGTCTGGTAGGAAACGAGGCCGGTGAGTGACTGAAACAGCCAAGTCCAAAAGTGTAACAAGATGAATATTGAAATATTGATTAGCAATAATAGGAGCCTTTGAGTAGGGACATAATCCTGGAGGCATGAAAAATCCTTGACTTCACCATCCATTTATTTATTCAATAAATATTTGCTGCCAACCCATCATATGATTAGCTCTGTTCTGTGATCTGGGGATATGATTTCCTGTCCTCATGTGCCTGACCGTCTAGCATGGACACAGAATATAAACATACCAACAAGTGATAGGAGGCACAGGGTGCTACGACGATGGGGAAGGCTCTAAAAAGACGACTTTGAGCCAGGCACAGTGGCGCATACCTGTAATCCCAGCAGCTCGAGAGGCTGAGGCAGGAGGATCACAAGTTCAAAGCCAGCCTCAGCAACTTATTGAGGTCCTAAGCAACTTAGTGAGATCCTGTCTCAAAATAAAAAAGTAAAAAAGGCTGAGGGTATGGCTCTGTGGTTGAATGCTCCTGAGTTCAATCCCTGGTACCAGGAAAAAAAAAAGATAACTTTGAATTGATACATAGATGAAGTGTAGCATGAATGTATCTAGGGACAATTGTTTATAAAAAGAACGGCAATTGCAAAGGTCCTGAGGCAAGAGGGCACTTGGCATGGCCCAGGAACAAGGGGATGGGTGTGGTGTGGAGCAAGTAAGGGGAAGATGAAAGGAGATGAGGTCTGGGATCTTATTTCCAATGGGACGGGAAGCCAGAGAAGGGTTTTGAGGAGGAGAGTGACACAATCTCCTTTAAGTTTTAAAAATGAATCAGCTTCCAACGGGAAAATAAAGAAGCTTATCCACACACTACTGAAGCCATACTGTCTCATACAGTTGTGTTGTCTTGCCTCATTCGATGCGCTGCCTATTGCTTCTTGGTCTTCTTGATCAGGTGTCAGCAACCTTTTCCTGTCAAATCTTCCCAGTCTGCCCTGGACTAACAGGTTTTCCAAGACCTAAGACTGTGAGTGCTAACCTTAAATAATCTGGGCAGACAGGGACCACTGGTAACTTACAATAAAACATTGTTTATTTATATTCCAGTTGCAGCTGGATACAAAGACATTGGGGATTATCTCCCATCTTACTGTGTTTCCAGTCCTTCTCACTGAGCACTAAATATGCCTGAGATTTTTCACATAAAATCTGGTAGAATGAGATTTCATATTTGACTTATAAAACATTCTTGAATTTTCATATAAATCTCCCATGCAACTGAATTTTATACAAATTTCACATATCATGAAGTATTCTTTTGATTTTTTTCAAATTTTTAAAAGTATAATGACAATACTTAGTTCATACAAAAGCAGATAGCAGGCCAGATTTGGCCTGCAGGCTCTCCGTCACCAGCTCCCAATCTTAATGATCCCATCAGTAAAAGCCATGACCACTGAAGATGGTGCTCACCAGCCTGCCTTCCTAGTGTGTTCTTTCTCTGTCCTGACATCAGGAGCATGCAGCAGTCCCTGTCCACTCTCCATCTTCCCCCTTGCTTGTCATGTTCCTGCCACACCGGTCTGCTTCCAGTTCCTTGGCTGATCCAAACTCTATCCCATTCAAAACTTGCATGTGCTATTTCCTTTGTCTGAAAATTCTCCTGTTTTTCCACTTGGAGAAATACAGTGCCTTGTATATAGTAGATCCCTAAGAATACTGCCCTAAGAATGAATTATTTGAGATAACCAAAGAAAAAAATTGCTTCTTGCACATAAAATGTCCTACATTTTGTGGTGGTGATGGGGTGTATCCTTTAGGATACACAGTTGTCTTTTTTCTGTCTCTCCCATTCCAGCATATCATTCATTCTAATTGCTGAGCAAAAGACCTACTCAGATAGTGGGCTCCTGAAGAGACACAGGAGAGACTAGAAAAATCTCAGGCACAGTTGTGGGTGAGAGAGACTAGGAATACAGTAGCTGGCACCTCCAAGTATGTGGGAGATGATCTCTGACGTCTTTGTATCCAGCTGTAATGTGAAGCCAAGCAGAAAAGCAGGGCAAGATGTGCTACAGGGAAGACAAGCAACCCTAAGAAATGGGAAGGACTTTAATTAGCTCTTTACTGGGCTGAATGTGCCAGGAAAATGAAAAGGAAGAAACCAGTCTTGTAGGTAGAACAAGATTAGTTCTTGTCTGTTGTATTTAATGGGCCAGCAGATACTCAATAGAACAATCACTTCCGCTCTCTTCCTTCTCTCCTCCAAGCCTTTGAAAATGTACTTTACAAAAATTAAAGCCAGATTTTGTGGTCAGGGGAAGCCCTAAAGCAATCGCTGTGGAATACTCAGGAGCGAACCTGAAATCCTTTAGACTCACTGCAGCTGTGATGTGCAGAGGCATAGCCCACAGCTAGGGGGCAGTGTTTGAAGCAAAGTGCGGCCCAGGCTCAGCCCATGTCAGAGATCTTAGCACTGGTTTTCTTGGTTCAAATAAAAAAAAAAAAAGAACAAAAGTCCTAGTTGAATAAGACTTTAAAGGCATTTAACTGCGGTCCTTTCAGAAATTGAAATTCTTCACGTGCAGTAACACACACACTCATTTGCTAAATAGGGCGATGTGCTTCTTTCAATTAAAGCTGATCTCTTTCTGTGGGTGTTTGGTGGCGTTTTGAGAGTGGGAAATCTCCTCCAAATAAATTTCAAGTTCACAGTCCAATTGTTCTCTGGAGAGAAAACGGGCAATGCTTTGGGAACTTGAGGGTAATTCCGCCTCTTGCCAAGGTGAAAACCTCTCTGCTTTACTTGCTGAGATTACAATGTTAGCCTTCACTCCATGGCTGCCGGAAGCACCAGAAGCGCTGGAGCTCATTCATGCCTTGATCACCCACCGCAGGTGGAGTTTCCTTCCTTAAGCCCCATGATGCCCCTGCCTACAGCTCCACGCAGCCATTCCTCATTGCCTGTCAGTGTCCTTTGCTAGATTGGCAACAACTAGACTCTGGGAGATCATCTCATCTTTGAATTCTCAGTGGCCAGTGACTCTGTAAGGCCTGGCATTTTGTTGGACCATGTGGTTGAACCTGGTTGGATGAATGAATGAGTCAGTCAGTGTGAGTTTATTTCCTCATCCTTGCATCCTGTGCACTGTGGTTAAATACTCCAAGTGCACGATAAATTTGTGTCACATAAATCTTTTTTTTCAGATCACATGTGGTGATGCTGCTTTCTAAATTAAGATGCCACGTTCCCAGGTTCTTCAGAATCTCCAGGGGCAGCTACATTTCTCTGAGCTCGTGGGTGCTATGGACCCTTTCCTTTCCCTTCAGAGAGCTTGTAAAGAAACTTGGATATCAAAGAGAGGATGGTGGATACCTCATCCTTGCATTCCCCCACAGGCCCTGAGAGCACTTGTGGGACTTTGGACCAGCAGCTTCATTGAGCCTGTCCTGAGGGAGAAGCAGCTGAGGGGCAGTGTAGTGTTCATCGGGATCTTGGAGTAGGCATTTTGTGACTGGGGAAGAGGCAGCACTGGAGGGAACAGCCCCATGGCCTGGCCTGGTTCCTACATTATCAGCTCTGTCTGCAATGAGAACAGCCAGCTCACATCCTCACCAACTCCTTTGGGAAATTAAAAGTCTTTGCACACATAACTGAAAAGCATCCGGATCCATCCTCCAACCTCCAGCAGATCCTGGGCTCCTCATTAGGCTGTCACAGG
This sequence comes from Geosciurus inauris, assembly GCA_004024805.1. NCBI lineage: Eukaryota > Metazoa > Chordata > Mammalia > Rodentia > Sciuridae > Geosciurus > Geosciurus inauris. Next base: position 2,936 of record PVHX01005102.1, on the reverse strand, counting down.
GCAGAATAAAAGCAGTTAGACCATGTTACAACACTGCCACCCAAAATAAAGGCATGCCTTCCTATGGTGGCATGCCACCATGACTTGGTGACATTGAATCACCAAAATAATAAACAAGGAGGAATATTTTCCCAGTAGTAGCAAAAGAGAAAATAACATCCAAGGCTCCGTGTTTCCTTGTCTGGAAAGAAATAAAGGGCCTCATTCAAGTGTCACAGCTTTCTATCTGTCTCTGTGCCGGTGCTTTGGACAGTGAAGCACAGGAGTGTTTAAGCATTTATCCAACTCCTGGATAGAAGGCAGCTCAGGTAAAGGACCCGGTCTCATTCTTTTCATATCCCTGAAGCCCTGTACAATAGCCAGGCACATAGCAACCACCCAACATGTCTACTTGGTGAATGGCTGATGATGCCAGAGATAGATGGTGTAAACATGGACCCAGCCAGTGAATTCTAGAATGTCTGAGCTTCAATTTCCTCATTAGAACAAAATGTAAACTGTTTTTCCATTCTAGCATACTATTATCTTCTCTGAGAAGTATACAAGTGGAACCATGCTAAGTGAAATAAGCCAATCTCCCAAACCAAACACTGAATGTTCTCTCTGATATGTGGATGCTGACTCACGATGGGTGGGGTAGGGGAACTGGAGGTTCACTAGGTTGGATTGGGGGGACTGGGGGGAAGGGGGAGTGGGAATGGGAAAGACAATAACTTTCCTGTGTTCGTATGTGAATACACAACCAGTGTAACTCCATATCACGTACAACCACAAGAATGGGATGTTATGCTCCATGTATGTATGATATGTCCAAATACATTCTGCTGTCATGTATGACTAAAAAGAACAATAATAGAAAAAAGATAAAACTCCATTTTTCCATTCTATCAAGTTACTGGTACTGCAAACTACTGAAACTCATGTCCATTTTTTAAAACTGTGAAAATATTTCTGATACTTAAATAAAGGTGATGGTGTGGGGAAAAAAGAAAAAAGTATACAAGTGGAGAATTTTATAGGTTTAAGAAAAAGAGTTGAGAAATATGTGTGGATGAACCATTGGCATATGGCAACAGCCATGTGATTTCACAGAACCTCCCCTGGCACTGGATGAGAACTAGGGCAGGCCCTAAGTGGTGATTGTCATGTTCAAAGAACACATTGTGCTAAGATGAAAGCACTCACAAGAGCCTTACCAGCATGATCTGCAAAGCAAAGGCAGACTCAAGTGGCCTGTCTCCTGGACAGGAAAACAAGTCACTGTGGCTGCCTGGTGCTGTGCTGCCCCCTCTCCAGTGTGATTGTAAGGCATGTCCAACTGAACCTTTTCATTTTACAAACTGCATTTGGAGTCAGTAAGTGCCCCCAGGAATGCTTTATTAGAAACAACTGGCTGGAGCATCCCTGGGGCAGGAGAGGAGATGAAAGCTGGTCTGGGGAAGGATGCTCTATCATCACAGATTTGGAGCAGCAGGATTTTATTAAATGTGTCTTTAAAGTGTGGTTGTGGAACTCTGGCCTTCTATGTGTGTTCCTTAGAGATCTACAGAAAGAACAGGCCTCCAATCTTGAATGCAGAACTAACCCAGGCAGTAATTGTAATAAGACAACAAATGAGCCAAGCTAGCAGAAAAGAAAGAATGCTTTTCTCTTTCTTCCTAGTTCATTTCCATCAGAGCGAAGTCTCAGGGTGAGCAGAGGGAAGAGGAGTGCATAGGGCCAAGCGCTCAGATTGTCCTCAAATCTGGGAACAATTTGGAGCCTGAAAAGTCAGGAGCCTTCAGGGATGTCTTGCTTGGCTAAGTCACTGACATGTCTGCTCCATGTCTGGATAGTTTGACCATCCTCTTCCTGACCTCAAAACCACCACATAAACAAAAACAGCATGGTACTGGCACCAAAATAGACATGTGGACCAATGGTACAGAATAGAAGACACAGAGAGTAATGCACATAAATACAGCTGTCTCATACTAGACAAAGGTGCCAAAAACATACATTGGAGAAAAGATAGCCTTTTCAACAAATGGTGCTGGGAAAACTGGAAATCCATATGCAGTAAAATGAAACTAAACCCCTATCTCTCACCATGCACAAAACTCAACTCAAAATGGATCAAAGACCTAGGAATTAGACCACAGACCCTGCATCTAATTGAGAAGTAGGCCCAAATCTCCATCATGTTGGATTAGGACCCACATTCCTTAACAAGACTCCTATAACACAAGAAATAAAAGCAAGAATCAATAAATGGGATGGCCTTAAACTATAAAGCTTCTTCTCAGCAAAAGAAACTGTTCAACGAGGTGAACAGAGAGCCTACATTCTGGGAGCAAATTTTTGCCACACGCACATCAGATAGAGCACTGATCTCCAGGATATATAAAGAACTCAAAAAACTTAACACCAAAAAAACAAACAACCCAATCAATAAATGGGCTAAGGAGCTGAATAGAAATCTCTCAGAAGAAGATATACAATCAATAAACAAATATATGAAGAAATGTTCAACATCTCTAGCCATTAGAGAAATGCAAATCAAAACTACTCTCAGATTTCATCTCACCCCAGTCAGAATGGCAGCTATCCGAAATACCAGCAACAATAAGTACTGGCAAGGATGTGGTGAAAAAGGCACACTCAAACATTGCTGGTGGGACTGCAAACTGGTGCAACCCATCTGGAAAGCAGTGTGGAGATTCCTTAAAAAACTTGGAATGGAACCACCATTTGATCCAGCTGTTCCACTCCTTGGCCTATACCCTAAAGATTTAAAAACAGCATACTACAGTAATGCAGCCACTTCAATGTTTATAGCAGTGCAATTCACAATTGCAAAACCGTGGAAGCAACCCAGATGCCCTTCAACAGATGAATGGATAAAGAAACTGTGGTACATATACACAATGGAATATTACTCAGCAATAAAAGAGAAT